>MDKF010709388.1:0-15184 GCA_026770625.1 Nicotiana glauca | reverse complement strand
GCTATATGAGGTTTTTGAATTCCGAAATGGCTGAAATCCATCACTAGCAAGTCCAAGTCGGACATTACGAGGCTCAGCTGCAAATGAAGGATGAAGTTCATCAAACGACTTCCATGCCATTGAATCAGCTAGGTGCCTCATTATTTCATCATCAACTCTTTTATACTTATGCCATGTCATTAAAGTAGATGTCTTTGTAGACATAAACAATCTATGAAGCCTAGGCTTTAATGGAAAATAACGTAAAGTCTTTGATGCTATCTTCTTACCTTTTTTATTCTTTGTTTCCCCGTTATGTCTATCTATTTTCCATCTAGATGCACCACAAACTCTGCAAGAGTCAAGTAAACTATCCTCCTTCCAGTATAACATGCAATCATTAGTACAAGCATCAATCTTGTTGTAGGAAAGGCCAAGGTCTTGAATTATCTTCTTTGCCTCATAATACGATTTGGGCAAATTAGCACCATCAGGTAACAACTCCTCTTTTAACATTTTCAATAACATTGTAAACGACTCATTACTCCAACGACCCATACTTTTGATGTGAAGCAATTTAATCAAAGAGGAAAGCTTTGAAGCTTTTGAATTTTGGTACAGTGGCTGCTCGAAATCCTTCAATAGCCAGTAAAATCTTTTTGCTTCAATATTTGGTTCCTCTTCAATTAATTCATCACAATCAGTGTGCACAGTTCTTCCATCAATATTAGGATATAGATCTCTCAACAATTCTTGTACTTCATCTTCACTTTCACATTCTTCTAGTTCATCACCATCTTCATCTTCCGATTCTGACAGTGGCTCACCTAAATTTTCCCCATGATAATACCAAAAAGTATAATTTCGAATTATTCCATATACTTTCAAATGTGTCTCAACTGTCTTACAAGTTCCTAAAGTTGCATTACAACATTTGACACATGGACATCGTATTTCATATTCTTCTCCTGTTTTCTGAAAAGCATAATCCAAAAACTTTTGCACTCCAATTAAGTAGGCTTCATTGAGCCGATTATCAACAAGTTACATCCATTGCTTACTAAGTGCCATAACCTTAAAGAGTAAATAAAATTTACAATAAAAAAATAAGATAAAAGATAAGAATAATACTACGATGCACACAACTGGTTTCAACACTAAGGTTGCACTCTCCAGTGGACTGGGCTCTGGACTGGGCTCCTCTATTTTCAGTTAATACATTGCAATATACAATCAGATAGCACTAATCTAGACAAAAGATTATAAATTAACTTGTAATTAAAGATGTTGGTTCCTAAAACATGCATACATGTTTTCTTATAGCCGGCTCCGACATCGAAATAAGTACTTACACCAAAGAAACGCGTAAACAGTATACTTTCCAACACAAGATCATCCAAAATAGTCGCACGCAACTAAAAGACCACTTCTTGCTAGTTAGTATAAGCTCATGAATTTCTCTAAGTTCTTAACATGTATCATGATTCATGTTCACTACTATTTGCTTTTTCTTACGGACAAACTTCCAAATATCCAATTGGTTAGTCATATGAAAGAAAAATATATGTGTATTTGTATGTTTGACATCATTTGCACTCGTAAACTAACTTCTCCTTATAGTTCTGGATAATGAGAACAGAGAAGAAATGAAAACTTTTATCATATGACCAATAAATCTATCTCATTAACACAACAACATGAACTTACAATCTTCCCAGATGCTATTATTATTCAGATATGCTAAAATACAATTGCCGGTAGAGACGAAAAGGGATACAACAACAACAACATCCGCAACAAGAGACTTTTTTCTCACCAAAGATTTGTTTATTACTAAAATAAGGACATCAAATTCCCAAAGCCTTTTCTTTTTTAGTTTTGGCACCTTATTTTAGAAAATAATATTTTTTTTAATATTTTGGTATTAGATTTGGCGGGTACTTTCTCACATCAAGGCCCCTCAATTATAATTTGGGACCAGTTTTTTTTTTAGGGACAAGATTTTATATCTTCGCAATAAAATAAAGCATTAAGGACCGTAATATAATCTCCTCTTAATACATATATTATTAGCGACGGGGTTATTAGCTCGTCCCTAAAGGTTGGTCTTAAATAAGGCTTTTTCTTGTACTTGGTAACATGTTCACTAATCTATCAGATCATCAATCAAACATCTAGGTTCATAATATAGTCTTTGTTTAAGCCAAGATATGAACCAAAGATGGGCAGTGTTCACATGAACAAGACAAACAAGTATCAATAGGTTTCATGTCAGATTTTCACATAGCTCAGGTTGCTAAGTTATTAGGCCAAACATGGTTTAACTTATTCTTCTATAAAGCAGTTTTAAGCGAAAGTATAATAGTTTAAGCATGAATCATTTTTAAAGGGGCAAACAGGAAGTCCATGGGTGTAACTGGGTAAACACATAAGCATGTGCGCTAATAGAAGACACTCAAACCTATACACAGTGATGTTTTCAAAGAGTTACAAGATTACAGAACATATCAAATAGGCATATAACGTAATAGCAAAGTTAGTAAGTTCAGGCTGTGACAACATACTTGCATTTGATTCTTAAGTGTGCACAACAAGCATAGTTCCAACATTATCAAAGTAGACAAGGTAAGTGTATGTCATGGATCAACAAGTGGTATAACATTATTAACACCAGAATCAATGTAATGCAGATGTAGCAGACATAAACTCTCAGTAGGGCATCAAATAAGTTTAGGATCACAATTTAATCAGGTTAGCTAAGCATGGTGGCATGGTTAGCAGAACGGTTATGGAAAATATCATAAGTCTTTTAGCTAATAATGACAGTTCAACAGGAGTTATATCATCTACTATAGGAAATTTTATCTAGTTAAGTCATACATTTCATTAGCACATATTAACTAGTAACACTAAGGCAATCATAAGTTATCAAGAGAATAATCAGGCTTAGATCAATGAGAAAAATAGACGACATAGCAAGCAATCATAAGATTACTAAGATATCATGAGCGAAAGGAAATCAGCAAAGAAGACATTAGAATCACCAAATAAACACAAATGATCGAAATAAAAGGGAGTGGCAGTTTACACTGACCTTCTGCTGTGCAGCAAACAAACGAGAGTTTTGTCTAGCCATTTAGGAATTCAAACTCAAGCTCGAGAAATAGACGAACTCAGAACATAGTGAGGAAACCTAAAGCTTTATTCAATTCGAAGGCGAATCTTGATTGTTTTATAGTTAGGATCAGGCGTGAATAAGGCTAGAAAAGTGAGTAGTTCTTTGCGGCCAATTTTACATCATCTGTAATACGAGGGTTTCTTATGATTGTGTTTCAACTACCTAAAAACAAGTCCAGAAAGTTGAACATTCACTGAATGTTGAAAGCAGTATCTAAGCATCCTTGCGAGGGATGCTGCTATTCTAATCTGTAGTTCGAAAAAGCAAGTAAAACTTTGCCATAATATAGTGTTAGTGGATGACATCATAAATATCAAAGATCCAGTGGTATTCTGCAATACACAAGCAAGCTAAGTAATCATCTTGATGAATGGTATTCACTTTGGGAGGTTTGATGAACAAAATAATTTCAGCTCCATAATGTGAAATAATCAGTCATCCGAGCTACAATGTATAAGCGAATTGGGCAATCTCAGTTGTACAATATAGGATATGCAACAATGAAGTGCAAAAGAGTGCTGCCTAGAATGTTTAAGAGAAGTGGGCAACATAATGCAAGGCATACATGAAGTCAGCCAATTGATAGCGCAGAACATCTTTACTGCACATTAGCAAGCTGGTTCTCTAAGCATCTGGAGGAGTATTCTACAGAAAATAGGGACGGACAAGGAGGACAGCTGTTTCGAAGAGCAAAGAGCAGTCAAATTTCATGCTCAAAGAAGAGTGAAGGATCACATGGGAAGGCAGGTTTTCACTAACGTAGTTATCTTTTTTGCAGGAGTCGTTACTATGGCTATGCCTCATCTTGTGAGGAACCTGCAATTGGTGGTATTAGCACATTGTGCTCATTCCATTGCAGGGTAACTATAGATGAGCATAAGTATAGCAACTTGGATAGGAATGGGCAATTGCAATGCCCAGTCTCAGCTGCAATTTCATGCTTGCAGCAGAATTTGGCCAAGATTTCTGAACAAGATGGTTGTAGTATTGAACATATTCCAAATGCAGTACTACAATTCGTGTGGCCAAGGATCAATATACACAAAGAGTTCAGTCATACACACAGTAATCAATCGCGAAATGGAGCTCAAATACTACACAGGTGAAAGGATACGAATAGGGCAATGCACCGGGCAGTTTTGGCTTCAATCTGCGGATAACTACACAACAAAATGGGCTGGGATCTTAGCGCTACATCATAGCAGGACATACCGGGAAGAAATTCATGAGAGAATATCTCTAAGACAGAAGAAAAGAGCAGACAAGAAATTGCGCAACAATAAGGTAACTGGACAGTGGGGAAAAGAATTAAGCAAAAATCTGGACACTATTTCAAGGTGCTTTCAGTATGTGGAAATCATGGGACTTTTGATTAGCAATTGGACAACAATAAGACTGATTCATCATCAAGAAGAAGAAGATCACATCAGGATCGAAGGGCAACTGCTAGACTTTCATAGAAACATTGATCTTGGTAGTTATAGCATCATTATTTGCACTAGTTTTCATCATGTGATACCAATGTTGAGTACCTTACTCAATTTTGGTAATAGTTTCTATGTAATTTTGAAATTTTATGTATTTCATTTTGTTAAACCTCCTGACAAACTATGTTTTTGTTTTTTTATAAATAAAAACCAGCCCTAGGCCCTGCCTAGTGGATTGCCTAAAAGAAAATTATGGATAAAGTGTCCTGAACATTGAACTCAGCAATGTCATAGCAAATTAGAACACATTAAAACAAGAAAAAGCGCAACATAAACATTGAGATATACAACTAGGATTGCAACTGTCCAAGAAAACAGAATACCAAACTCGAAAACAAAACATAGGAGTCAGATATCTAATAGTCATTTGATCACAATAAATGTGTATGGAATCCACTAGTCCAGAACACCAAAATTGCAATAATTTGAAATTGCCACTCAATCCAAGTAATGAACAAAGATGTTTTACACAATATTTTTTTACAAGCCACCTATATAACTAAACGCCTAATGTTCAACTTATGTACCATGTTTTCATCTCATTCATTGCGATTAATAAGAGTTCTTTGTCTGAACTTTTCATCTCAACTTATGTACCAGCTTTTCACTAAACACAATTAGCCATACTCTTCTATAACACACAAACAAGACTGCTAGTTATAGGGATTAGTTAGTCCATGGCGAAGGCAAAAACACACATCAACGAAGCAAAAGAAGGCAATTAAAATCTTCGGCTGAGGATACCGAATTGCAATTTTATATAAACTTCAGAAAATTACATTATCAAACTAGGAATCCCAACCCAATAATCTTTTCACTGATTTTGTAAAAGAAAAAAATACCAAAATATGAAACCTTACCAAATTTTTGATGTTAGAGAAGAAAAAGAAGATCGAAGAACTCGAATAAGCGAATGAATCAGCAAAAAGAGAAACTCGAAAAAGGGGCATACCACGGATTCTCAACGAGCGAGATGGAAACTTGGGAATATTCACACACCACCAGATTCACAACTTATGTTTTGAGAAAACACAGTAAAAGCGACGGGCAGAGTTTGGCGGAAACTAGGGCTGAGCTTCGACTTGTGTTTCAGAATACAGAGTGTAGCGAGATGGAAACTTGAGAAAATTCACACACCACCAATTTCGCAACTTGTGTTTTGAAAAACACAGTAAAAGCGATGGGCAGAGATTGGCGGAAACTGGGCAGAGCTTGCGCGCGGGCGGCAGTCGACTTGTGTTTTAATTAGAATACAAAGAGTTTAATTTCTTGACATTTTAAAAAATTTTATTTTTGGCGCCTGATTTTTCACAAAATAATAGTTTTTTAATATTTTGGTATTGGTTTTGGCGGCACAGTGTCACGCTCAACTCCCTCAATTATTATTTGGGACCAGTTACTACTTTCTTTAGGGACCGGATTTATTACCTTCGTAATAAAATATCGTATTAAGGACCAAAATATTATCTCGTCCTAATAAATATATTTTTTGCGACCAGATTATTAACTCGTCCCTAAAAGTTGGTCATAAATAAGGCTTTTCCTTGTAGTGAGCGTTAAATGTACTCTTTTTGTACTTTATTATATAGTTGTAATTTTTTTTATGTGGACTTTTTGTACAACATTTTTTGGTGCATGTGAGATCAACTACTAGCAAGGGAATGCTCGACTTTTGGAAAGATGGATTCATAAAGCTTTGTGCATAAGTTATTCTGGGAGTTAAGGGAATTAACTCAAATTTGAAGTGATCTTGACATAGGTGTATGCTGGATTCACTGTCTTTTATGATTTATTAATTTTTAGTTTTGTCTTTTCTGATTTAGTTAGTAATGGAGAGTGTCAAACCTCCTTTTTTCCGCTTACACCCCGTGAGGGCGTAAAGGAGTTTTTCCACTTAAAGAAAAATCGGGAAGGGATTTAATTATTAAGATTCAGAGTCGCCATTTGGGAGATTAATAGTGTCCCAAGTCACCGGTTGAATCCTGAACCGAGAAAATTATGACTCTGTTATCAGTCCGCGAACCAGAAATCTGAGTAAGAAATTCTGTTAAACAGGGAGAAGGTGTTAGGCATTCCCGGATTCCGTGGTTCTAACACGGTCGCTCAACTGTTGTATTTGATTTTATCTGATTTCAAAACATGTTCTAACCTATGTGCCTTTCATTAATAACCCGCTTTTATTATATATATATATATATATATATATATATATATATATATATATATATATATATATATATATATATATATATATATATATATATATATATATATATATATATATATATATATATATATATATATATATATATATATATATATATATATATATATATATATATATATATATATATATATATATATATATATATATATATATATATATATATATATATATATATATATATATATATATATATATATATATATATATATATATATATATATATATATATATATATATATATATATATATATATATATATATATATATATATATATATATATTTTTTTTTTTTTTTTAATAAGAATTGCAACGTCGTGAAAATATATCTCGAACCCCGTCGCATCAGTACACCCGTGGCTTTTGACACATTTCAACTTCGTTTAGATTTAGAATTGGGTCACATAAATGTGCACCCGTATTTAGGAAGGTAATATTATTAAAATACGCGCCTAAAGCAACTACGCGTTTATTATTTTTTGGGAAGGCCGTGAAATTCGCTAAATGGCCCGTCCCGAATCTCTAAGTATTTTTAATATAATGTTTATTCGAGGGCCCCGCAAATTTGTATTTTTGTTTGGCGAGGCTCGTCTCATTTTTATTAAAAGCCAATCCTAAAGTGACTACGATTTTCTACTCAACCTCTTGTCTCTAATGATAAAAGAAATATCCTAATTGATAAATGAAATGGATTATATTATGTTAAACTATATATTGCCATCTTAAATCAGGCCTCAAATCAGTGAGCCAAATAATTTGGCCTGTGAACAAATAGTTGGGCTTCGACTCCAATCCAAATTGGATAAGGTTTGTCAAGTTGTACCGAATCCTTGGGGCCATTGAACAACCGAATAATCCTGCTAGAAAATGGGCCGTCCATTTGAGTGCCAAGGCCCCAAATCACTTGGGTAAACCAATGTACGAATTAATTGAATTAGGTCTAATGTGTATCTGTGAATATTGATACAAACAGCCCAACAGCTTGTAACAGGGAGAAGCAATACTTGTTTACTGGTTTTTATTGAGTTTTCAAGTGCTAATAAGGTGCAATACAAATAAAAATAGCATTGATTTTATTAACATTCAACATGTTGATTACTTTCAAATTGGTTTCATCTATCAACTAGTTTAACACTCAAACAACATATGCATTTCGAAATGAGCTACTGCAATTAAAGGTGAAATTGTTTCTTGTTTCGAATGACATTCTTACTCCTATAACCAAACAGCATAAAAGCGAGATATAACTTGATCAGAATCAATGACTGATTTTCATCCTGAGTTATTATTTAGTTTGACAGTTTTATACAAAATACATGGATCGAATTAGCAAACAAATACTGCTAATTAACATGAGATTCCTAAGCTAATTAACATTCTACTACCAAAGTATAATTAGAACAGTCCAAGTTACACAATCCAGTCCTAGTACAAAAGTCCATAAGATACCAGAGAGTGAATTGATAACTTGTAGTCAGTTATACATTCAGTAACCCAACACATGCTTAGGAGTTTTATTTGGCATCAAATTAAAGCAAACAAAGAGGAAATTCAACAGGCAATTTTTGACCGCACTTCATTTCACTTTAAATGATTTGAGAGACACAAATGTGTACCTGGATATTGGATAGAAATGAGAGAGGCGAGGTCAGTTCAAGAAAATAACAAGCAACAGCACAGCAAAGCCACAGCAATAATCCAAGAGCAATTTCAGTAAATCAACATGGAATAATAACACAGCAAACAGCAGAATCAACTTGAAAATCAGAATTGAACTCTCAAGCAAACAGGGACACCTCAATACTCGAAGACACCAGACAATGAACTAAGAGAAGCTTCACTAACAATTAAACTTCAAATCAAAATGCAAACACCAATGGAGCAATGATATTTTTTTATTTTTCTATTGGATTTCTATTGATTTTGGATTTTTTGAAGGTTTGAATTTCAAAACCAGATCTGAAATTAGAGAAGAAGCTTTTTGGGGGGAATTTTTGAGTCTGAAAACTTATTAAACAAGGCAGGTTAATGCCATTTTATAGGCAAAACTAGGGTGCAGCTTCAGATTCAAATTTTTACATGTTAGTCCCTCACTTATTTCTATTTCATCCCTTATTTTCTGACTTGTGCTACAAGTAACTACCACTAGAATCACTGAAATTCTACTTGTACCCCTATTTAGAAGGTTCTAGAGGCTTCTAATTCATGTTACTGCAGGGTTCTTATTATCTAAAAGCCTATATTACCCTTATTTAAATTCTGGAATTGCTATTTTTGCAAAATATGCCACTTTTGATACCCAAAACACCCCCAACCATCACTCAGAATTACCAACCTTTTATTTGACTTCTAATTGACTAAACTAATCAATTAAATCTCTAATTCTAACTAATTAACTCAACTATAACCAAAACAATTTCAAAAGACCTAGGATTGATTACCCAAAATTGAAAATTAAACTTGGTTCACATTCAAACAGTCCCCCAGAATCAAAACAACTGGGCAAACAAAATACATCATGAAATTAAACCTATCAACTAAATCGAATTGCAGAATTAAACACACAGAATCAAATTCATAAGAACCTAAAATTATTATCAATTAAACTAATGAAGCAAAACACATTTAAACATGCTTTTACCCTAACTATATTATCAAAGGAAACAATTATCATTACTGATTAAAAGAAAAGCAAACTAATCAAAAGCAGACCTACGCACTCGACATTGATTCAATCTAACTCTAAATTGCACAATCAGAAAAAGAAAACGGGCATGAAGAAATAATTAATTGGCTAAAGAAAAAAAAGTTAAAAGGAAACTTACTAATGCAAGGCTAAACCACACTGAACCGCCAACTCGAACAATCAAAATAATGTGAACATGTGTTCATTAACAAAAATATATGAACACTTTATCTCGAGGCTCGACTCAAACTCTGGACTCAGGGATTTGGGAAAAAACTCGAGCAGCTTAGAATTTTAGGGTTCTGAAATCTTCGATCCAAGATTTGAAGACTCCGGCGGGGATTTGAAGGAAACGGTTTAGGGGTTTAGAAAGAAGAAGGCAAGGGGATACTGTGGTGTGATTTTGGAGTTGTTTGGATGTCGGCGCCGCCGTGTGCGGCGGAAATGGGGTTAGGGCTTCGCAAATTTGGGGCGTTTGGTTGGGTTTTGAAGAAAAATAATGACAGTTGTGGGATGGGGGAATTAAGGAGATGATATGGTAAAATTTTGGGCGTGATTGGTGCTTGGCCGCCGGCGGTGGCGATTTTCGGCCGGCGGCGTTAGGGTGGAGGAGGGTGGTGGTAACGTCGGCATTACAGGGGAGGTACGAGGAGGATGGAACATGTTTTTTTAGGGTTTGGGATTTTTATGACACTTATATCAAAACATAAGAATCATTGTGCGCTGTTGGATCTAGGAGATTGGATGGCTCAGATTTAATTACGACCAAACGTCGTTGTTTTAAGAGGTCAGGGCTGGACCGGGTGGGTTGATTCGAATTGGTCTTGTCATGGGTGAATATTGAATTGGGTTGGAAAATTGAACTGGGCCAAACGGGTTAGATACCAAATGGCCCAAATTTGGTTCTAATTAAGACCTTTTCTTCTTTTTATTTCAAATTGATTTCTTTTCTCTTTTTCCTTATTTATTTTTTATATTTTGATTTTGTTAAAAATGACCAAGAAATAAAAATCAAAGTTCCAATTGACTCTAATATGATATTTATTTAATTTACAAAATTAACTAATTCCAAATTTTAAGACAAATTCTACAAATTAAAAGAAGAAAAATGCAAATAACCATTTTTGTCATTTTCTTTATATGTGAACAATTTTAACTACTGATTGACACCAAAATATGAAATTAAACCTAAATGCCAATGGATTTTGTTGTATTTTCTATATGAATTAAAATGCACAAATAAAATGCAACAATTACCAAAAATGCTACAAAATTCACAAAAATTGTAAAATAATAAAAAAATTGTTTTGTTTGAATTTTTGGGAACTATTTGCTTAGGGCAAAAATCACGTGCTCACAGCTGCCCCTCTTTGCCCAGAAACACGAAGAGTTTTTGTGCAAAGACAAGTGAGCGGAAATGAGCGATTTTTGCCCATTCGCATGTTCCGTGTGAAGCATTTTGAAAAGTTTTGACCGCATCCTGCTTCAGAGATTGCCTACATATCCTGGGCTAAACAGGTATCAGGTCAGTGTAGTTCGGGAGTGTCTAGTAGCTGGGACTACCAGGAGCTGTGATTTCACTGCTATTGCTGCTGCTACTGCTCGCTGACCTCCTTATTACAACGTGGTAAAATAAAAGAAGCTAGCCTAAGCTATGATCTATGATTTACAAAATATCCTATCTATGCCTTCAAACTTGCTCTTGTGTTGCCTTGAACTTATATCTTGTATTCTTTCAATGGGATTCTTTTTGTTGCCTTGAATTGTGATTGCCATTCCTCCGAATGATGCTTGATTTCTGTAATTTGAAATATGTGCCTCTACTCTCCAGGCGGGCTCCTGGTTGCTGACGCTTGAGAAGTATTCCCTTATTCTCCAGGTGGGCTCCCGATTGCGATGCTTGAAAAGTATTCCCTTGTTCTCCAGGTGGGCTTCTGACTACGATGCTTGAAAAGTATTTCCTTGTTCTCCAGGTGGGCTCCTGACTGCGATGCTTGAAAAGTATTCCCTTGTTCTCCAGGTGGGCTCCTGACTGCGATGCTTGAAAAGTATTCCCTTATTCTCCAGGTGGGCTCCTGATTGCTGAATTTGAAATGTATTCCCTTATTCTCTAGGTGAGATCCTGATTACAACAACATAGACAAAACAAAGAAAAAATTTTGCCCCAGTTTGGTAGCTGGGTACAACATGTGATCAAATATTAAAACTAACAGTTAAAAATTGAATTGTACTTCCCTTGTTCTCCAGGTGGATGCCTGACTGCTGCGCTTGAAATGTATTCCCTTGTTCTCCAGGTGGGCTCCTGATTGCTGAACTTTGAAAAGTATTTCCTTGTTCTCCAGGTGGGCTCCTGATTGCTAAAATTTGAAAAGTATTCCCTTGTTCTCCAGGTGTGCTCCTGACTGCGATGTTTGAAAAGTATTCCCTTACTCTCCAGGTGGGCTCCTGATTGCTGAATTTGAAATGTATTCCCTTGTTCTCCAGGTGGGCTCCTGATTACAACAACACAGACAAAACGAAGAAATAGTTTGGTAGCTGGGTACAACATGTTATCAAATATTAAAACTGACAGTTAAAAATTGAATTGTACTTTCCTTGTTCTCCAGGTGGGTGTCTGACTGCTGCGCTTGAAATGTATTCTCTTGTTCTCCAGGTGGGCTCCTGATTGCTAAAATTTGAAAAGTATTCCCTTGTTCTCCAGGTGGGCTCCTGATTGCAACAAAACAGACAAACAAAGAAAGTTTTCTGCCCAGTTTGATGGCTGGGCACATGGGTGAGTGTTAAACTGAATTATTTTACCAACTATTATTAGCATTTGAAAGCTAAGTCCTATTATCCAGGGAGGTCCTAACAATTCCTACCAGTTACTATCTTTGCTAAAGGTGTTACTCCCGCTATATATGTTATCGAAAGGTCTTAAACTACTCCACATTATCTAGGAGGGTCCTGACAACTTCTATTACGACTTCCACTATATCTTGTTATCTAAACAGACCTTAAAACTACGTCCCATTATCCAGGAGGGTCCTGAAAACTCTTAATTGAAACCTATTTTAAACATGCAAACTTTAAAACAAACTTATATTCCTTTGGGGTATATTTATGCTAAGTTATGCTTCTCATGATTGTTTTGAAATTTAAACTAAGTCCCATTTTCCAGGAGGGTCCTGAGAATTTCCAGTCATACCTGTTTGGGTGCTGCCTTTTCTCATGGAGGGTTTCTCCGAAACTTCTGCCCCTGTTACAATCAAAGAAAAAAATCTTGTCAGTTTAAAATGTGGTTAGTTGCTGGCATTCTTGTTGGGTATACTCCTTCTTTCGGCTTTGTTCCAACTTGTTTCCCTGGACTTGCTTTGAAACGCCTCGACTTCCTGACTGACTATCAACTCTCTGACTTTAATGACCTAAATGTTCTATCCCGTATTGCTGTTTTGTGTTTCTGACCCCTCTTGTGAAACTTTGCTTTTCCCCCACAGTTATCTGATTAACCCACTGATGGGATTTCCATTGGTCCTTCATGCTTTACTTTCTTTTGATATGTTCCAACCTTGTTGTGCCATACAACTGGGAAGCTGGTAGTTAACCTTGACATCCTTCTTTTGTTTTTGAATAGACTGACACCGAAACATCTTACAGACAGACTTCAAGAGAATGAAATGCAATGACCTCGAAGGTTAAGGATAGAAAGACTCTGAAAACGGATGATTTGTAATGAAGAGAAAAAGGATAGGACTTATCTGAGTGGAACGGCTGGTACCATTGATCGTACCATGCATTTTGAATTAACCAGCCTAGTCTGTTCAACCAATCAACTTCAATTGCCATATTTGTTGTTCCATACTTTCATAACCCGACTTCCGTCAAAACCCAAACCTTGCTTGTTTTGCCATGTTTCAAACACCTTTCAAGCACAGACTTCTTTCATTTGCCCATCTGAAAACTCACTTTCGCCTTACGGTACCCGTGAGGGTTTTCATCAATAAGACTCTCTCATTTTTGGTATCTCTCAAAATCACTTTGCCTTACGGTGCCCGTGAGGGTTTTCACCAATAAGACTTTCTCATTTTTATTTCTCTCAGCTCCCGTCACCTTAAGGTGCCTGTGAGGGTTTTCACCAATAAAACTCTCTCATTTTTTGATTTCTCTCAGCTCCCGTCGCCTTAAGGTGCCCGTGGGGGGTTTCACAAATAAGACTCTCTCATTTTCATCATTTTCCTTCTAGCACCAGAGTGTTGTCTCCAATATGAATCATTTTACCTGCTCGTATTGACATTTCTTGAAGATTAATCGGAAGGTCTTTCTTTGGATTGTAATGTAGCTTTTGGATAGGTTTTAAAAAGAAGGGTATAGAGGCTCAAAATAATTCAACATGGGTTCAAAATTACAACTTTCGGAATCAGACTTCTCACAACGACCACAACTTCTGCCCCAGTTTCCTTTCTTAGGGACTTTTGGACTTTTATTTTGTTGTGACTGAACCTCAGAGAGAGGCTGCCTACGTACCCTTTCGGGATCAAGTCAAACGTAGTTCAGGTCATAGAAATTACTTTGTTGTTGCGATCTTTCCTTTCCTCCACTTTTCTTTTTCTTTTCATGTTTCGTTTCCTTCTCTTTTCTTTTTCTTTTCTCTTTTCTTCTTCTTTTCTTTTATTTTTCTTTTATTTTTCTTTTTCTTTTCTTTTCTTTTCTCTTCTTTTTCTTTTCTTTTCTTTTTCGCTATTTTTCTCTTATTTCTCGACTTATTTTCCCCGCTCGGATTTTCGAGTTTTGTTATTGATTCCGAAAGAAGGATACGAAAGAAAATAGAATAAGGCTCAAAGGGATAACAAAGGATAAAGTGTTTGGATAGCGGAACAAAATGTCTTCGTCATTTCAATCTCAAAACATGCCAAATACAATTAGGTACATTTAGATAAAGAAATCATACATAGTATCGCTTGACTGCATCAGAGTTGATAGCCATTTCTACACATTTCCCTTCCACATTTGTTAGATACAATGTACCATTGGACAACACTCGGGTTACAACAAATGGCCTCTGCCAGTTGGGGGCGAACTTTCCTTTTGCTTCAGCCCAGTGAGGTAGGATACGCCTCAACACCAATTGCCCTACTTCAAACTTCCGCGGACGCACTTTCTTGTTATATGCTCTTGCCATTATCTGTTGGTATAACTGTCCATGACATACTGCTGCCAATCTCTTTTCATCAATTAGGTTCAATTGTTCCAAACGGGCTTTGACCCACTCATCATCATCTATTTTTGCCTCGGCGATAATTTGAAGGGATGCTATTTCAACCTCTGCAGGTATCACCGCCTCTGTACCATATACCAGTGAATAAGGAGTTACCCCTACTGAAGTACGAATAGTAGTCTGATAGCCTAATAGAGCAAAAGGTAACTTCTCATGCCATTGCCTGGATCCTTCCACCATTTTCCGAAGTATCTTCTTGATGTTTTTGTTAGCTGCCTCGACCGCTCCATTCGCCTTAGGACGATATGGGGTGGAATTGCGGTGCGTGATCTTAAATTGCTAACATGTCTCCGCCATCACCGTTATCTGTGATAATTACCTTCGGGACTCCGAATCGACAAATGATATTTGAATGCACAAAATCAACCATTGCCTT
>MU672790.1:0-16946 GCA_026770625.1 Nicotiana glauca | reverse complement strand
GAGAGTGACCTATTGTCATGGCCCCGAGCGAATCACTCGGGGCACTCTGTTCAGCCTTGGGGATCTCGGAACCTGCCCCCTCTAGTGTGCTTGTTGATGGACGAGGAACAATCTCGACTTCGGGCAATTCAGGGGTTTTATCTGTATCTTTCTTCAAAGACTCCTCATCACGAGGCAGGGTCTTTAACTCAGAGGGTTTGGCAGCTTCAACCAGTTTCCTGGTTCGAACCACCAGCACCAAGTCTTCACCCTCATCTTCTTTTTCTTCAACCAACTGGTGGACCGAATCTATATCCACAAGAATGAAGTTTCTCCTGTGTCTTCGAGGTGGAACCTTTTTATCTTGGGTGTCTTCAAGCTTCGAGACCCTTTTCCCCTAATTATCTTTCCCCGATTTCGAAATCGGGAACTCAGTCTCCTCCATCGGCGGAGCCAACCTCATTTCAGAGAAATCTCCAATGCCTGGATTAAGGAAAATCAAATATGAGTAAAAAGACATCTCCGATAAAGAGGAATGCATCAAAATCTTACAAGATGAACTTACCATGATGTTTGGCTTTCCATTTGCCCTTCGCCAAGTCACGCCAGCGGTGCTCGTTATAAGAGGAGGTTGCGGCTAGTTTTTGGACCCAGTCTTCAAGGTCGGTGACCGCATGAGGCATCCAAGCGACCACTGCGAAATAGATGAAGACATCACACAATGCAAAAATGGAGTACAAAGGTTAATTTAATGGGTTAAAACTTCAATTACGTTTTAGGTTTCACTTCTGTGGGAACAAAATTTCCTCCTCTGGGATAATGTCTTAGGTCCTCACTCGCACGAACTGGGTTATCCAACCCCGATCTTTATCCTCGTCATTGCAGGCAAAAAGGCTTTGGTCGACCGGTGTTGGAGCTTGATCAACCCTCGAAAAAGCTGAGGTCGATATAATCGAATGAGATGGTTGAGGGTGAACTCCGACCCCTCGGCCTTGCTGGAAAAGAAACTGAGCATGATCACCATGCGCCAGAAAGAAGGGTGGATCTAGCTAAGGGTGACCTGGTACCTCTTGCAAAAATCGAGAACAACTGGATCAATGGGACCTAGTGTGAAGGGGTAATTGTAGACACTTAGGAACTCCTCCACGTAAGTGGTGATATTCTCGTTGGGAGTGGGGATCTGTACCACGACCTCGTCACCCCAGCCACAATCTCTATTCATGGCCTCAAGGTTTTTGTCCGTTATCGAGCAGATATATCTCAATACGTGCTCACATCGGCCAGGGCTCTATGGTGGATTCTCGACTTTGAAGTCATTCTTTGTAACATAGGGGCCAGGAACAATCTCGTGAAGGGCCGGCGATTTATCATCGGCTGGCCGGGAAGAAGCGGAGAAAGCTTTCTCCTTTTGAGGAACGGTTTTAGAGGTTTGCGCCAGTGATTCAGGTTGAAGGAAGCGAAAAGAGGTAGAGTTTGATATTTTTTTGTGCTAAAAGGGTGGAATCTACAGGTAATGAAAAAGAGAGGTGAAGAGAGGAAGAGATCAGGAGCGTTTGAAGGAGGAAGCAAAGTTTTTGATTCAAATAAGAGGCCTTGTATTTTTAGGAAAACAGTGACGAATCGGCGGCGCTAGTGGACGACCACCACTAGCAAGCATTTAATGGTTTGGGGAAACGAACCGATGGGACGTTTCGGTCACCTCGAGCGCTTACGACATGGGGATGATGTCACCATCAGGGTCTCCGAAAAATCGAGGTTCAAGTCATTTATTATCATTTTATTCTAAAAAATAAGGGGACTATCTGTATACGGTGGAAATCGGGGCTACCCGATTTCGTTCTTCGATGGAAAAGGTGATACCACGTCTAGAGGCTATGACGCCAAGCTCGAGGTCGAGGTTCCTTTCCAATGCCGAGGTCAAGGTCGAAGGCATACCTCGAGATAATACCGTTATGGTTCAGTAATAGAATGAGCTAGAGACCCGCAACGGCCTGAAGATCACGGCATAAATTGCGGAATGGATTGACCCTGGGCGATTAGACAACTGTCAATTATGATTTCTTACTGTAAGTAGAAGTGTACCTTATTTAGGACTCCCATATTATATAAAGGGGAACCTATTCATTTGTAAGATATATTTTTTTGACTGATAAAATAATACATACAACTTTATTCTCTAGCTATTTTATTCATTGTTCTTGCTATTTTCACCATTCCACCTCGAGGTTGTCATAACTCGTGGTCGAGATTTGGCTTGAGCACTGGTTTGACTTATTTTATTCTTCAATTTATATATTTAATTCATTGTTTATCAATTGGTATTGGATTAAGTCACATAACCTGAAAACCACAATAAATTTTATTGTTACTCGGATTTTAGGGTAAACAAAGACAAAAGGAATTCATATCACATCATGATCATTAAAGTTGATCACGCCATGGATCTCGAGAGATATTATTTTGGATTATTGAGATTTTAAATTTAATATTTATTTATAGCAAGTCGAGTGAATTCATTAATCACTAGCTAAATGAATTTCCATCTGGGCGTTGATCCCTATTAATAACTTAATTCCAAAATTATGAGCTAGATGAATTATATGCTATAGGTTATATTTACTTGTGCTCGCAAAAAACAATTGCTTGGCGCTTATGTTATTGTTTGAGAAAGGTTGTTTGCATAAAAAAGAATCAAAGACGATGAGTATAGGAGTTGACTATTGCGAATCAGCTAGCAAAGTCTCAATCCATAATAATTGGGCGATTGAACATTAGAATAGTAATATTCCGGAAAATGTGAAAAAAAAATTAAGTGAAAATAGTATTTGAAATTTAGAGTTGTGTTTGGACATGAATATAATTTTGGTTGTTTTTTAATTTTATTGAATGATTTGAAGTGAAAATTTTGATTAACAACCTTTCGAATTATTTTAAATTTTCAAAAAATTCCAAAAGCATCTTCAAGCGAAAATTAAAAAATTTTATGGCTAAACACAAATATCGAAAAAAAGTAAAATTTTTTGTATGGCCAAACGGCCCAAAAAACTTGCTTCCGTATTTCTTCGATACTATAAGTTTAATTTCTATGTACTTTAATTTAATTATATTAAATTTACATTTAAGTGTTCATAATAAGTGGAACTGCATGCAACCTAAAAATTAAAGGCAAGTTACTTCCCATAATAGCGCAAGAATTTCATTATACTGTCAATATAAGTTATATCTTCTTCTTTTTTTCACTAAGGATTAAAACACGACCTTTCTGTCAAGGACCATTCGAAAATAGCCTTTCTGTCCGGGAGGTTAGGGATAAGGTTATATATATATATCTTATCTTCTTCAAACCTCACTTGTGAGAATGGCCAAATGGTTTATTGTTGTTATTGTTGTTGTACTAAGGACTAAAAACAATTGGCGTCGAAAATATCAACCACCAGATTCCATAACGCACTGACAACTTGTACAACGCTAATCAATATACCCAAACATCCAAAAATTATGTTGAGGGAATACGTTAATCTGTTTCTGCTAGGTTTCTTGATTGAAATCCACATGAAGCAAGGGTAAACGAGAGACAAAGGCAATGCAATTCCACCCACAAAAGCAGTCAAACTTCCCAAAAATGGGAATGCCACTGATGTGAAATATGTCAATCCTCCAAAGAAGAGTTTGATGCATGATTTTACCCATCTTTAATGTTAAGTGTTTGTCCAGATTTTTTTACCATAATTGACCTTCCTATTTCAGGAAGGAAAGGACGATATATTTATTATAATTGGATTTTTTTTCCTAGAAGGAAAATATAATTCTTCCATATTTGGTTAGTCCCTTTTTTGTAGAAAAAAATTTGGAGTTCTATAAATTGAGCGAGTCGCCCTTCTCATTCAGTAGCATCCACAATGTAGCCATATGGATTTGAGAATCGTGTTTAGGGGGAGAACTTTACGGGACAAGTGTTAGTGTGTCACTTGTGTTTGCCTCTTTGTGAGGTTGTTCTCTCGATATTTTGTACTCTCTTTTATATAGTGGATTGCTCATCTCCGGCATGGACGTAGGTCAGTTGACCGAACCACGTTAAATATTTTTGTGTCGTTTGGTATATTTCTCTTTTGTTGTTTGATTATCGTCGTTCAATTGTTGCTTTACTAGCTTCCATACGACACCTGACTTTTTTGGGTCCTAACAAGTGGAATCAGAGCAAGGTTCAAGACGAGTTCATCTAGGAGGGTTTAGTTCTAGAAGCAACATATTTGACGATAATCGTAATTTTTGTCTAAGAAATTTGACCTGTGTGCTACGCACGTTGAAACAAACTCTGTGGTGGAGGTTTGGAGATGCGACCTGTTGAAGGCTATGCGAAGAAGGTGGATCAAGTTTATTCTATCAGAAAATTCAGGCCAAGGGATAGAATTGTTAGGTGCTTGTCCAGATTTTCTTACCATAATTGATTTTCCTATTTTATGAAGGAAATGACAACATGTTTACTATAATTGATTTTTTTCTTTTCCTAGAAGGAAAATATAATTCTTCCATATTTGGCTAGTCTCCTTTCTTGTAGTAAAACATTTGGAATTCTATAAATTGAGGATCTGCCATTCTCATTCAGTAGCATCCACACTGTAGTTATATGTGTCTTTTCGTATATTTCTCTTTTGTTGTCTGATTATCATCATTCAATTATTGCTTTCCGTGCTTCCGCACGACATCTGACTTTTTTCGGTCCTAACAAGTGGTATCAGAGCAAGGTTCAAGACGGGTTCATCTAGGCGGGTTAAGTTCTAGAAGCAACATATTTGACGATAATCATAATTTTTGTCTGAGAAATTTGACCGGTGTGCTACGCACGTTGAGATAAACTTTGCGGTTGAGTGATAACGCCAAACTATGCCTTATAAAAAGACACACGAATGTAGCAAATATAGTCTGAGTGATTCTGCCCAGAGTCGAACCACAGAGAATTAACCTATCAATTACTTTTGTCAGACTTACTAAATTCACAGAATCAATTTTTCCAAACTTTGTGATTCACAATTGATGATATATCTAACAACTAAACTGAAAATAAATAATAGCTGAAAGTTAACTAAGCTTGCTTGTATATAATTGGAATAAGATCTAAGGTAATGGTTTCCCCCGTTGTTGATTTCCTTGGTTGAATATGTTTTATAACTGAGACTTAGTTGTCTCCATCAATCATGAACGCTCCAGCTATCATAAATCCTTCTCAAGCAAGTACGATAATTTACTAGACGCACTTTCTCAAGCTACGCTAGCTAGATTCGCATTACGGTTCACTTAGATTGCACTCGAGGTATCGTTATCTCTAATCCAACCTCTAAACCCTCGGTTATGACTCTCGTCTATACCCCGGGAGTGATGTTGTTCATACAATTACCTAAATATACACTCTCTCTCAAGCAAATACATACTAAATAGGGACGGATAATTGAGGGTCCTTTCAATTAACCATAATCAAAACGTAGATGAACAAATAGAGATTAACAACTAATTCAAAACTATATTAATATAATAACCAAGTCATCCCCAACGGGTTTCACCAAAACCTTAGATTAAATTATTTAGCTACTCATATCAAAGTAAGAGAAGACTACTAAATTATTCATAATAGAAGAATTGCAAGAAAATAAAAGAGATAAAGAACTTTTTGGGTAATCTCTCACACTTGTTCCTCCTCCAAAAGTAATCTCAAAACAAACCTAAACTATCTTGGGCGAGTTTCTACATCTTATAAGGGTTTTACAAAAGTTTCCCCGAATTGACACTTTGGCCCCCAAATTTTCAGGTTCGTGAACAGTTCACCGCCGCCGCGGCGTGGACCGCGGTGAACACTGCCCGGCCTATTTTTTTTGTTTTGTCTCCTCGTTCTGCTCCGCGGTCTACCACGATCGTGGTGGACTTTTGTCCCGTCATTTTCTGTTGCTCCTTTGTGTTCGGGTACTTCTTGAGTGGGTGTTTTCTTCATATTATTGCCTCCAAACACTTAATGTTGCTTCCTTACATATAATATTCCCTACAAAACCAAATAATATTATTTAAAGTATTTTGTTGGCAATTTACCTTATAAAACAACAACAAAGCATGAGCAATTAAGGTGTAAATATCAATTATATAGCTTACTATCAATACCCCACACTTAAATTATTGCTAGTCCTCGAGTAATTCACCACACTCCATCAAAATTCCTTCTCTAAGCTTTTCCCTCAACGACTCACACTATGAACATTTTACAAAAGTTACACCTAGTAGTGAGCAAACTTTACTTCAAGAATAAAATCTGTCATACCACGTAACATTCGCACTTACTCAAACCACTCTTATACAAAAGTCAAGACTTACCTTTCCTTTATGAATAACATACCCTCACATCACACGAGAGATTAGTTCCATGTATAATGATAGTGATAACAATTAGGAACTAAAATAGACAGAATTCGCTCACTCTCCAAAAAGAACACTCACATGCCACAAAGATGCACCATAGGCTTGCCTATAGTGTAGTACTCGACTAATCGAGCCCCACTCCGTCTAAGATCAATAGGACTTTATTTGCTTGTAATATAGGCTAGGGGACGGGTAGGATATATTTGGATATAGTGACTAACCTTCCTAAGCACTTTTAATACAATTACATTGAACTTCAAGATCATCATTTTGTAAGCCAACACTCCACCACATTTATTTAAACATCCCCATACATTAGGTGCACTTTGTACAAGCTACCACTTATTAATCACTACACAATATATTAAAAATAAAAATTCGTGGTGCTTCACATTCTGCACCTTTTCTCTATTTCCATGGTTCCACTTCAAAAACAAAACCACCACCCCACGCTTTTATTTTTGCATATTTTCAATACCATTCCAGTGCTTAGTGAGAGGAAAATTGGTTCAAATAGTAGGCTATTCAAACAATTGGTTAAGGTTCACATTGTGGTTGAAAAGAAACAGGCTTATATGCTCAACGAGGTTAACTAAGATGTAATGCATTCAAGTGGGTTTACTTTATATGTCTGGCTCAACAAATAAATGCCTATATCATTTCTAAAAATGAATGAAGCTACTATTTCACTTTGCAAACACATAGGGCAAGTTCTAGGCATCAAATGTACAGCATGGAATATAGTAACACCCACACACACATGGAACATGACTCACTCCGGATTAGTTTATCAAGGCATTCTCTTTTGAGTGTTCAAGTTAGGTACAAATATACAATTTTTAAGGTACTTAAATAAGATTCAACCCTTGAAGCTAAGCGCTACACTCTAGCGTCCATCGTGTTCAGGTGTAAAAATGCTAAGGGTTTTTTTTCCTTCAATTTTAAGCTCGTCGCTCATTAATCCTAACCTAAAATAAAAAAGAAAAAAACAAAAATCTACCTATACCCGGTTCAAGATAAACCCTTGGAAAAGAACCGTGGCCCAAAGAAAAACCAAGGGAGAGTTGCTACACTACCTAAAAAAAAATCTTTTTTGTATTTTCTCTAGACTAACTTCCCTCAAGAAGATTGTCTAAAGGATCCGTCATCAGGAAGAGTCTCTATATTCCTTTTTTTTTCTTTTTTTTTTTCTCGACTTAGTCCCTCATGAACCCCGCCGAAAGAGATCCACCGTCCGGATAAGTCACCTTCTATTTTAACTTCCTAATGAACTATTACTCTATCACCAAAGCAATCAACGCAAAACAAAACCAAGAACATTAAACGGTTAATTTTTACAAGTACAAACATACAACGAAGTAACCCCCACCCCACACTTAAAACGAAGACATGTCCCCATGGCTTAACAATATAAAAATGCAGTGAGGTAATGGAATTTCCCTGAAGGATCACTCTTGATCGGAAATTGTGTCTGGGTTCATGTTGCAGGTGTGACCCAGAGCTCTCAACCATCCCTTGAATTTCTTTTCCGACTTCACCTGTCGGTCAGCCACCGTATCAATACGGGTACCCAAGTCAGTAACGGAGGTCTGCAACTCAGTCATCTCCTGCTCAAAAACGGCCATGCGAGTGCTCCGGCGTGGCTGTGATGGTCCTGCCTCGTCCCCTCTCGGAGGAGCTGTGATCTTAGTAGCCCCAGTACCATCATCAGACTCATCAGAAGAGTCATCACTGTCTAACATTGGCACTCTTCCCTCGAATCCAATTTTCTTTGCCCGGAAAGGAGCCTTCAGAGTTAATTTCCCATCAATTCGAAGGTTCTCAGGGACATTAGCAAGGCGGCACATTCGGGTGACTAGCGAAGTGAAGTAGTGGCCTTTCATTAGCTGGGGCGATCTAATAAACATTTCATCATGGAGGACATCAAACCCTTGGTGAGTCATAAAGCAGTAGATCATAGCGGCCCGTGGCCCATTCATATCAGTGGTATTGCTGGATGGAAGCAGACGGGTGTTGATGACAGTGAGCCAACATCACTTAGGGAAGAAGGTGAGGGGTCTTGTGAGGGGAGAAGGAGAAGAGGAGAGTATAGAGGGGAGAGTTAGGGTTTAGAGAGAGAGGGAGATTGGGGATTTTTGTTTAAGGGGCGGGTGTTTTTGGGTGAAGAGGCGGGGTTTAGGTTAATTTAAAATTAAAAGAAGAAGAGAAGAAAAAGGAAGAATACAAAAAAAATTAAATAATTAAAGAAAATACAATACCTGGTACCCCAGCGGTCCACCGCGGCCGCGGAGGGTTTTATCATTCTGAGGCAGTGTTGTCCACGGTTCACCGCGATCCTCGCCGCAGTCGCGGTGAACTGTAGAACCTCCAGTGATTTTCGCGGTTCTCGCCGCGGTCTCGAGGGATTTATTTTCCTGAGGCAGTGTCTCCCGCAGTCCTGGCCGCGGTCGCGGGGTTGGTTCTCTTTTTTTTTTTTATACATGAAGTTACATACTACAATTTACAACACATTCGTGGGTTGCCTCCCATGCAGCGCCTAATTTAACGTCGCGGCACGGTTCAAGTATTGGATCATCACTCTTCATACTGTATCCCCTTTTTCTTCAGCTATTCCAAGGTAATGTTTCAACCTTTGCCCGTTTACTGAGAACTTGTTTGTCCAATATTCTAATTCGATCTCAACAGCTCCACTTGCGAACATTTTCACCACTCTAAATGGTCCTGACCATCGGTACTTTAACTTTCCCGGAAACAATCTCAACCTTGAATTATACAGTAACACCTTATCACTGGGTTTGAAATCTCTGTCCACAATGTGTTTGTCATATAGCTTCTTCATCCTTTCCTTGTAGAGCCGCATGCTTTCAAAGGCTTGATATCTGAACTCTTCCAGCTCATGCAACTCTGTCAGTCGATTTTGTCCAGCTATATCGGGATCCATGTTCAATTGCTTTAGTGTCTACCAAGCTCGATGTTCTAGCTCCACAGGCAGGTGACAGGTCTTCCCAAATACCAACTTGTATTGTGACATACCTATTGGTGTTTCGAATGCATTCCTATAGGCCCAGAGTGCATCGTAAAGCTTTTTTGCCCAATCAGTGCGTGTGGCATTCACAGTCTTGGTTAGTACACTCTTTCTCTCTGTTGGACACTTCAACTTGCCCACTAGTTTGTGGATGGTATGGGGTAGCCACCTTGTGGCGTATTTTGCAAGCAATTTCTCGAAAGCTCTATTACAGAAGTGAGTGCCTCCGTCACTGATGATCGCTCTAGGTGTCTCGAATCGAGTTAATATGTTGTTTTTCAGAAATCCTACCACCATTCTTGCATCATTAGTGGGAAACGTTGCAGCCTCTACCCATTTAGACATATAATCCACAGCAACAAGTATGTAGTTATTGCCAAATGAGCTGACGAAGGGACCCATGAAGTCAATTCCCCAAACATAAAACACCTCTACCTCTTGAATCAGGTTCATAGGCATCTCATGGCGACAGGAATTGTTCCCGGTCCGCTGACATTCATTGCAGCCCTTTACCTAGGGGTGCGCATCTCTAAACACAGTTGGCCAAAAGAATCCGGCCTCTAGCACTTTTGCAGCTGTCCTGACCTTTCCAAAATGTCCTCCATATACTGATACGTGACAAGCCTGCAAAATCGAAGATTGTTCTATCTTGGGGACACACCTCCGGATAATATTATCAACACATATTCTAAACAAATAAGGCTCGTCCCAATAATACATCTGGAAATCACGATAAAACTTTTTCTTTTGGACAGATGAAAGGTCATAGGGAACTATACCGCAGGCCAAGTAGTTTGCAAAGTCTGCATGCCATGGCGCATCCTCAAGACTAGCTGTGAGCAGTTGCTTGTCTGGAAAGGTTTCCAGAATCTCTTCGACCTCGACTGATTTTTTATCTCCTTCAAGTCGTGATAGATCATCCACAACTTGATTTTCTATGCCCTTACGGTCATGAATTTTGAGGTCTAATTCTTGCAACAGCAGCACCCAACGAATCAGGCGTGCTTAGACTCCTTCTTCTCAATCAGGTACCTGAGACCTGCATGGACAGTGTATACTATTACCTTGGAGCCAATCAAATATGATCGGAACTTGTCGAAAGCAAACACCACCGTTAACATCTCCTTCTCTGTCACAGTGTAATTGAGTTGTGCACCGCTTAGCGTTCTACTTGCATAGTGAATCGGGTGTAGCAGCTTATCCTTTCACTGCCCCAAGACTGCTCCTATAGCATAGTCGCTTGCGTCACACATGAGCTCAAATGGTTGCTCCCAATTGGGTGCAACAATGATGGGTGCAGTCACCAACCTTTTTTTTCAGCTCCGCAAATGCCAACCTGCAATCATTAGAAAACACAAAGTGCTGAACCTTTTCTAGGAGTATGCATAATGGGTTAGTAATTTTAGAAAAATCTTTTATGAATGGCCGGTAGAATCCGGCGTGTCCAAGGAAACTTCTCACCTCCTTGACTGCAGTAGGCAGTGGTAGCTTTTCAATTATGTCAACCTTAGCATGGTCGACTTCAATTCCTTTACTGGACACTCAATGCCCCAGGACTATCCCTTCCTGTACTATAAAATGGCACTTTCTCCCAGTTTAGCACTAAATTTGTCTACACACATCTTTTAAGCACTCTTCTTAAGTTGTGAATACAGTCTTCGAATCAATCTCTCACCACGGAGAAATCATCCATAAATACCTCCATAATTTCATCCACCATGTCTGTGAAGATGGCTAACATGCACCATTGAAATGCCGCGGGTGCATTGCAAAGCCCAAAAGGCATTCTCCGAAAGGATAAGATGCCATACGGGCAGGTGAAGGATGTTTTCTCTCTATCTTCGGGAGTTATTGATATTTTATTGTACCCCGAATATCCATCCAAAAAATAGAAGTGCGATCTCCCGGCTAGCCTGTCCAACATTTGGTCAATGAAAGGCAAGGGAAAATGGTCCTTTCGGGTGGCGGTTTTCAATTTTCGATAATCCATGCAAATCCTCCACCCTGTGACTGTAACCACCCTTTGTTCTATGCGATCGCATTCCTCCTCCGCGATTGCAATGCATAAAAGCCAAACCTGGAAATGGAGCCCGTTTCTTCTATACGTTCGCAATACCCTGTCAGCGATTGCAATGTCCAACTTTCCCTTTCACTATGCGATTGCATGACCTTCTTCGCAATCGCATAGAGCATTTTTGCCCAGTTAATTTTTTTAAAACTTCAGAAAACAGTAGCTACGGGATTCATAAGAAATTTCACAAAACCTCTTCTTCTTCAAGCTCTTAGGCGACCATTGAAGCGATTCTTCACCAAAACCTCTTGGGTTAGTAATCCTTAACCTATTTTCTTTCATTTCCTTCAACATCTATTGAAATTCTAGGCCTAAGATATGTGATTAAGGGTAGAAAATTAGGGATTTGGGTAAGTTAGGGCTTTTTGATTTTTTTGATTTAGACCTCGTTTGGGGTCAAGTTTGAAAACAAATTATATATTCAGGCTCATGGGTGAATGGGTGATTTGATTTTGGTCCGAACCTCATATTTTGACCAAGCGGGCCCAAGGTCGATTTTTGAGTTTTTGAGAAAAATTATAGAAAAGCTATAATTAGGCATTGGGTTCGTATTATTTAGAATTTATTGATGTATTGAAGTCATTTATGTATAGATACAATTGAATTGGAGTTGAATTTGAAAGTAAAGGCGGTTATTGAGGATTTAATTGGTTGTGGAAGTTTGAGGTAAGTGTTTGGTCTAACCTTAGCTTGAGGGATTAGGAGTTGAGTCCTATTTGCTATGTGGTAATTGTCGACTACACGTATAGGCATGGTGACGAGTATCTATACGTTGGTGCCTAGTATGACCGTGAGTCTTTAAATTGTGAATATCTTGATTTCGTTGTATTTCTCTTGCATTGGTGATGATTCCTATTTATTTTGAAAGCTTGTGAAAGGAAATTGTGACCTATGAACATCGAGGAGCATTGGCTCAAGTGGTAAAGTGATATATGAAATAAAAGTGAAAGGAAGAGAAAGAGTATTTAAATTGTTCCCTTTCCGGGATATTGTTGCTTATTGATTATTTTCCCTATCGGAACGTTGAGATTATTGATGTTTTACCATTGTCGGAATTTAATTATTTAATTTTATTCCCTTGCCGGAATTTCTATTATTATTTTGTTTATTCCCTTGCCCCTTGTTTGTGATTGTTGTTTGGGTGAGGAAAAGTGTTAAAGCACGAAGGGTGATGTCGTGCTACACGATGTACCATTCCGTGCCGATTCTATTGATTATATGTGACAAAATAGAGTAAAAGCACGAAAGGTGATGCCGTCCACATTTTATTATATCATTGCTTGGTGAAGATGAGAGTAAAAGCATGAAGGGTGATGTCGTGCACTTGTTGCTTTCTGTTTCTTTATTAATGTCTGAGTTTTGTTGTTTCCTTCGTTTCTGGACGACTTTTGCTTGAAATTGTTATTTCCCCCTTAGCACGACCCCCCTCCCATATTGATTTGTTATCTTTGTATCTCGATTCCGCTGTATATGTATATATAATTGTAGAGGTTTATATGGTCCGGTCTAGCCTTGTCACTACTTCACTGGGGTTAGGCTAGGCACTTACCAGCACATGGGGTCGGTTGTGCTGATACTACACTCTGTGCTCTTTTGCAAAGATCTAGGTACCGGAGCAGTATACGGTGCACAACAATAGTTTTGGGAGCCAGCCTTCAGTCCACGAGATCCCGAGGTAGTCCTACAGGCGTCCGCAGGCCCGGCATCTCTTCTACCTATTTTTATGCACTGTTTCCTCTTGTATTCGAGACAGATTTCATTTCCTTATTTCAGATGTTTGTGTGTAGCACTCTTAGATAGTCTGTGGATGTTGTGACACCAATTGTAGGTAGAGGCATATGTGGATTTTTTCTTATTATTTTGGCTTATTTCGTTTAAGTCTTCTATTAAATTATGAATTTCGCTGCTGTTTAATTATTTATTTCCTGTTAATTAAATTGGTAAAAATGGGTTTTTTAAAAAAACATTTATGGATTCTAAATGTGTGGCTTGCCTAGCTTCTATGAGTAGGTGCCATCACGACCCCCGAGGGTGGGAAATCCGGGTCGTGACAAGTTGGTATCAGAGCTCTAGGTTACATAGGTCTCACAATTCACGGACAAGCTCAGTAGAGTCTGAGGGGTCGGTACAGAGACGTCTGTATTTATATCCTAGAGGCTACAGAGTTAGGAAAAGTTTCACATTTGTTCTTTCTTGTCGTGCGGTTTGGTTTCTCATTACTAATTGAATTTCTACTATGTTCTTTTGTAGATGGCGAGAACACGTGCTTCCTCATCTATTGATCAGCAGTCCAAGCCCCAGGCAGCTTCCACAAGGTGCAGAGGGTGAGGCCGAGGCCGTGCTAGAGGCCGAGGTAGGGGCAGAGCTCAGCCCTGAGCAGCAGTACCAGTGGCGGAGCCTCAGGTTGATTTTGACGAGGAAGTTCCAGGCCCAGCAGTTCCGGTAGGCCCAGCTCATGTCCTAGAGGGGTTTATTGCTACCCCAGTTCTTCAGGATGCTCTGGTCCGACTATTAGGCCTCATGGACAGGGTCACCCGAGCAGGTTTGCTTCCTGTAGCACCAACCGTCTCTCAGGCTGGAGGAGGGGCCCAGACTCCTGCTACTCGTACTCCGGAGCAAGTAGCTCCCCAGGTTCAGACTCCCGCGGTTCAGCTAGTTGGAGCAGCTCAGCCGGGTCTGGTAGCCCAGGCCGGTGATGAGCCAGCTATGTCTGCCGATGCTTTATGGAGATTGGATACGTTCACCAAGCTCTTCACTACTACCTTCAGCGGTGCATCTACCGAGGATCCTCAGAATTATTTGGACAGTTGCCACGAGGTTCTTCTGAACATGGGTATTGTTGAGACCAATGGGGTTGATTTCGCTACATTTCGCTTGTCTGGATCCGCTAAGACTTGGTGGAGGGATTATTGTTTAGCTAGACCAGCAGGATCGCCAGCCTTGACCTGGGAGCAGTTCAGGCATCTATTTCTGGAGAAGTTTCTCCTTATTACAAAGTGAGAGGCCTATCAGAGGCAGTTCGAGCATCTCCGGTAGGGATATGTGACAGTCACCTAGTACGAGACTAGGTTTATTGATTTAGCCCTCCATGCTCATATTATACTTCCCACTGAGAGGGAGAGAGTGAGGCGATTTATTGATGGACTCATTTAGCCTATTTGTCTCCAGATGGCTAGAGAGGCTGGGAGCGAGAAATCCTTTTAGGAGGCGGCCAATGTAGCCCAGAGAGTTGAGATGGTATTATCATAGGGGGTGGTCATAGGGTAGACAAGAGACCCCATCAGTCAGGCCGATTCAGTGGTGCCTCGTCTAGAGGCAGAGATTCGTATGATAGGGGTCATCCTCTTAGGCCCTTCCAGTCAGCACTCCAGGTTTCTCACGGTACCTCAGGTGGTCGTGGTTCTCACACGCACTATTCTGATCAGCAGCCCTTCAGTATACCGCCAGCTCCTATTAGTGCACCGCTACTTTAGAGTTTTTGTGGTGGTCATTCAGGTCAACAGGGCCAACAGACTTAGCAGCTGAGGGCTTGTTACACTTGTGGTGACATAGGTCATATTGCCAGATTTTGCCCTCAAGCACCGAGCAGTTCTCAGCACCAGGGTTCTCGTGCCATAGTTCAGGCACCAGGTGTTCCAGCCCGCCCAGCCAGCTAGAGGTGGGATAGAGGTGCTAGAGGTGGAGGTAGAGGTCATCGAGGTGGATCTCAGACTGTCAGAGGTGGAGGCAGCCAGCAGCATCTCGTCCTAGAAAGGTAGATTAGAGTGGTGGGGCCCAGCCCCAATGTTATGCTCTTCAGGATAAGCCCAAGGGAGAGGCTTAAGATGCGTTTATTACAGGTACAGTTCTAGTTTGTGATAGGGATGCTTCAGTGCTGTTTGATCCGGGGTCTACGTATTCGTATGTATCATCTTATTTTGCTCCGTACTTGGTCATGCCTAGTGATGTGCTGGATGTTCCTGTTTATGTGTCTACACCGGTGGGTGATTCTATCATGGTCGATTGAGTCCATCATTCTAAATTTTGGTGATTGGAGGTCTTGAGACTCGTGTAGATTTATTGCTTTTAGACATGGTTGACTTCGATATTATATTGGGGATGGACCGGTTATCACCCTATCACGCTATCTTGGATTGTCATGCCAAGACTGTGACCTTAGTTTTACCAGGTATTCCTTGTTTAGAGTGGAAAGGGACTCCTGGTCATTCTACTCGTAGTGTTATATCGTATGTGAAGGCTCGGCGTATGGTCGATAAGGGGTGTTTGGCCTATTTAGCCTATGTCCGTGATTCTAGTGCCGAGGTTCCCTCTATTGATTATGTGCCCATTGTTCGTGAGTTTCCTGATGTTTTCCCTTCAGACCTGCTGGGTGGCATACCTGATAGGGATATTGACTTTTGCATTGATCTGGTACCGGGCACTCAGCCCATTTCCATCCCGCCACATCGTATGGCCCCGCCGGAGTTAAAGGAATAGTTGTAGGATTTGCTTGAGAAGGGTTTCATTAGACCCAGTGTTTCACCTTGGGGTGTGCGAGTGTTATTTGTCAAGAAGAAGGATGGGTCAATGAGAATGTGTATTGATTACTGGCAATTGAATAAGGTAACGATCAAGAATAAGTATCCACTACCGAGGATTGATGATTTGTTTGACCAGCTTCAGGGTGCTAGGGTATTTTCCAAAATTGACTTGCGATCTGGCTACCATCAGTTGAGGATTAGGGCATCCGATGTCCCTAAGACAGATTTTCGCACTCGGTACGGGATTATGAGTTCTTGGTTATGTCATTCGGGATGACAAATAACCCAACAACTTTTATAGACTTGATGAACCGAGTGTTCAGGCCTTATTTAGATTCATTCTTGATAGTTTTAATTGATGATATATTGATATATTCGCGCAGCCAGGAGGAGCACGAGCAACACCTTATAGTGGTTCTTCAGATTCTGAGGGATAGTTAGTTGTATGCTAAGTTCTCGAAGTGTGAATTCTGGTTGGGTTCAGTTGCATTTCTGGGTCATGTTGTATCAGCAGAGATTATTCCGGTGGACCCAAAGAAGATTGAGGCAGTCAAGAACTGGCCTAGACCAGCATCAGCTACAGAGATTCGGAGTTTCTTGGGGTTGACAGGCTACTATCGACGGTTCATGGAAGGGTTTTCATCTATTGCAGACCTAGAAGGGTGCCCAGTTTAGATGGCTGGACGAGTGTGAGGCGAGCTTTCAGAGGCTCAAGATAGCTCTGACTACGATACCGGTGTTTGTCTTGCCCACGGGTTCAAGGCCTTATACAGTCTATTGTGATGCTTCCCATGTTGGGCTTGGATCAATGTTGATGCAGGAGGGCAAAGTCCTTGCTTATGATTCGAGACATTTGAAGATTTATGAGAAGAATTATCTGGTTCATGATTTGGAGTTGGCAGCCATAGTTCACGCATTGAAGATTTGGAGGCATTATCTGTATGGCGTG
>MU672783.1:22608-77779 GCA_026770625.1 Nicotiana glauca | reverse complement strand
CCCCCCCCCCCCATAGTATGTTTTCCCTTCTTTGTTCACTGTTTAGTTTTCAGTATTTCTTTCCTTCTATTGCATATATAGATATTGAACTGCACAGGTTGATTTGGTAGTCCTGTCTAGCCTCGTCACTACTTCGCTGGGGTTAGGCCAGGCACTTACCAGCACATGGGGTCGGTTGTGCTGATGCTACACTTCTATGCTTTTTGCACAGATCACGGTACCGGAGCAGCTTTTGGACCACAACAGTAGCCTATTCGACCGGGAGCTGACATCAGTCCAGGGACTTCGAGGTAGTCTAGCTGGCGTTCGCAGGCCGGAGTCCTTTTCTATGTTTAGTTTGTTTTCTTTGTACCGAGACAGACATTTTGTATTTCCATTCAGACTTGTTTGTAGAACTCTATAGTAGTCCGTGAGCTAGTGACACCAGATTTTGGGTAGAGATATGTTTTAAACTTCCGCATTTGGATTTCATTTTATTTAAACTTAAAGTCTTCCGCTCTTATTTAATTATTTTTCGTATATTCATATTGTTGAGATTTATCAGAGAATGTTTAAAGTTTGGCTGGCCTAGCTCCGTTAGTAGGCGCCATCATGACTCCCGACGGTGGGAAATCCGGGTCGTGACATACAACTTGCGAGCATCAAGATTCAGCTCGAAATCCACAGAAAAATCAGCTAAGACTCAAGATCAAGTTCCAAGAGAATTATAGATAGGAATCTTATAACTCATAATTGATAAGCATAGCCAGCTTAGCTTTGATTTTTCTTTTGGTGTAATAAGGAGGTCAGCAAGCAGTAGCAGCAGCAACATCAATGAAATTACAGCTCCTGATAGTCCCAACTACCAAACCTTCCAGAACTACACTGACCTGATTCCTTTATAGCCAAGGATATGTAGGCAACCTTTGAAGCAGGGTTCGGTCAGACGGTTTTCAAAATGCTTCTCATGGAGTGCTGAGCAGGCAAAAATCCTTCATGGTGCTCATTTATCTTTGCCCGAAGACCCTTCATGTCTTCGAGCAAAGAGGGGCAGCTGTGAGCACGTGATTTTTGCTACGCTCAAAATTACTCCTATAAAATTCCTTAGAATTAAGATTGTCCTTTTATTATTTGAATTTTAGGAATTAATTGCAGGATTCTGTGTCTTGTTTGTATTTTTGTGTGCATTTTAATTGATATAATTTCAAAAATACAAAATAGTGTGCATTTTAATATTACAAAAAATAAAGAAAATAACAAAAATGGTTCTTTGCATTTTTACTTTTAATTTTTTAAGATTTATCTTAAATTTTCTCTTAAATTAGGTATTAGTTTTGGAATTTAATTAGTATAATTTTAGATTCAATTTGGGTCTTTTAGTTTTTGATCTTACATTTAATAAAATTAGAAAATTCAAAAAAAATATAAATAAATAAAATACAAAAGAAAAGAAAAGATGAAAAATAACAAGTAAAATAGAAAAGCAAGGGCTGGCAAATGTTTGGGCTAATGCTGGTCTTAGCCCAAACCAACCCTTCCCAAACCCGTCTGATTTACCCAGCCCAATAACCCCAAGACCCGGCCTGCCTTATTAAATGTGAAATGACGCCGTTTTGGCATCAAGGAATCGTGGTCGTTCAACTCCCATCATCCAACGACCCATAATTGATTCGTATTTTAAATAAAACTGTCCAAAATCTGTCAAAACCCTAAAGACATATTCTCCTTCCTCGTACCCCCTGTAACACCGGCAAAACACTACCGTCTCCGCCATGAGCCGCCGGCCAAAAATCATCTCCGCCGGCGGCGATGCTCCAATCCCTCCCAAAAATACACCATCAGCTCGTCTTCTCCTCCTCTTTCCAACCCCCAAAACCATCTCTCTCAATTCATCACCAATATTTTTGAATTTTAGATCGAAAATCCGGACCAAAACATCAACTCACCCAAATCCAACCAAATTTACACCATATACTCTTCTGACCTCCCTATACCCGAATCCCTAGCAAGAATCTATTGAATGTTGCCAAAACTTCTCAAATTTTAGATCTTAGACCGGCAGAACCCTAGAAATCTGAGTTCCTAGAAGTTTTTCCAATTACCTGAGTCGTGAGTTCGAGTCAAGTCTCGAATTAATGTGTTCGCTTGTTTTTTGTTGAAGAACACGCGTGTACATTATTCCAGGGCTCGAGTTGGAGTTCAGTTGGTTCAACTTGCATAAGCAAGTTTTTCTGTTTTTTCTTCTTCTATTATTTGAATCTTAAATTTAGTTTAAACTTTGTTTAATTCATTCATGTACATTTCGGTAAGTTTTAATTAGTTTCTGCATGATTTGTATCTGTTCATATTAGGTTAGTTTTAAGTCATAGCAGGTCTGTTTTAATTCACAATTTGGTTATTGATTAGTGATGGCCGAGTCTGTTCTGGTAATTGTTTCTATAATTAGTTTAATTTTAATTAGTTTAATTGATAGTTTGATTTCTGATTAGTTTACATTAATTATAGGCTTTAATTTCCTAGGCAATCCTGTTTAAGTCTTACTTGGGTGTTAACTAGTTTAGTTTAATTCAGGTTAATTAAGTAATTGTTCAGGGTTTAGTTTAAATTTTGCTAGTTTGTCTGATCTTGGGCTTAGTCGATTCATAATTGTTTATTGCAACTAGATTTTTATTGTTTCAGTCCCCTGATTAGTTAACTTGTCTAGTTTGATTTAGGGTTTGTTGGGTTAACCCTAGTTAAGTAGATTGTTTGGTTATAGCTGATAGGTTAGTTTAACTAGTGTTAGTAATTTCAGGGGGTGTTCAGGGGGTATTTTGGGCACCTAAAATGGGTAGTTTAGCATAGGTGGTAATTTCAGAACTCAAGTAAGGGTACTATAGGTATTCCATAATTAGAAAATAAAACTAGAACACCGTAGATTCTTCTAGAATAAGGCTTTAGTGTAATGTTTCAGTAATTTAGTGTAGTGACTTGAGAAACAAGTCAAAACTTTAGGACTAGTAAGTAATTTCTGAAAATAAAAAGGGGGGAAAATGAGTGAAAACTTCTAGAACCTTCCTGCTCTTCTTTCTTGCCTATAAAAGGCAGGACTAGTGCCTTCATATACAAGTTTACTTCCCTGAAAAATTCCCCAAACTCTCCAGCTTCTAATTTCCCCCTCAAAATCCTCTTCTTCAAATCTGAGTCTCAAATTTGAATTTCAAAATCAAAAGAAGTTCAAATCTAAACTCCTATAGTTCTAGAAACCTTCATTTAGATCTTAAATTCTGCAAAAAAAACTAAAAACAACAGAAAACTTTCAAAAAATCCTCAAAATACTGTTCCATTGAAAGCCTTAGGTTAATTTCAATTTTTAGCTGTTGATTTACATCTTCTAGCTCAATATTTGGTGGCTGAAATGATCTGAGTATTCATGGTTCAATTTCAACTAAATTTGGGTGAAAATCAGTGTGATTTTGGTCATTTTATTGTTGTTACTCTTCTATCATTCCTCCCTGGGTATTGTGGCTTGATTTGGGTTGAAAATTGGCCTTGTGTGAGCTATGTTATTGCTGATCTCGTTGCTGTGATTTGCTGAACTGTTGCTGATCTTATTTCCTTCTTATTACACTCTAAATTACAGGTACATATTTGAATTTCCTTGCTGTAACTCAGAGCTTGAAAGTGGAAGAAAAATGCTCGCATGATTTCCTGGGCTGTGATGTGTTAGTAGATCAATAGGTGTTAATTAATTCACAATTATCTAGTTTGTATTAACATGACACAATAGGCCATGGGTTGTATAATCATGGAATGTTATTATAGGACTGTTTGTGTATAATTTGGACAGTTGTTTGTATTAATTTTCACTGTTGAACACTGGCATAAATACAAAAATTGATGTCAGGTCTTCGTTTGTGGTTAGTATTCAACATTTGAAATGATGATTTAGAGTTGGACAGCATGTCCAAGTAGTTTACCACATTCCTACTGTTTTCATAATGAATCTCATCTACTGTTTGTAATTAAATAGGACTGGATATATAGGAGTGTTAGGATTGGATATACGGACAGGATATACATAAATGGGACTGGACTCGAACTTGAATAGTCATAGTTTGAACTCCAGTTGCTTGTTCAATAGTATTGGCTTCAACATGTTCAACAAATTTTAGCATGATCAGCATCAAAGTAGTTCTGATTTCAGCATTAAATTTCAGCATGTTCAGCATATTCAAATTTTTAGGAAGTAGTTATGATTTCAGCATCAAATTTTCATTTAAAATTTATAAAGTTAAGAACATGTGAATCAAACCCACACGACTATCAAATTGGGATTGAATGTTGGTTCTTTAAGTTGAGTTGAAATTGAACCAGGCTGTTAAGTGGCCCAAATAATTAAACCGGGCTGTTAAGAGGCCCAAACATGTTAATTGCTGAAAATTGGTCTATAGAAATCAATTTCCTATGTAACTAGGCCCTGGGCCAATTCCTAGAAGTCCAATGCAGGCCATCCTCTCACAAATTGTTATTGTCATAAGCTCGGGCCAACCTTTCAAGGCCCAGACGTGCTGGAGGCACAAAATTCCTTAAAATTATTAGGATTAATTTGCAAATATGGGCCTTCGAGTTAAGTAGCGAGTTCAAATTAAGAGGTTTTCCCCTTTTGTTTGAATTCGGACTTGAACTTGTGACCCGAATTTTGTAAATGTAAATTAATTAGGCCCTTTAGTGACAAAAATAATTAGAAAATCATAGTTTGTTTTTAGGTTGGCCTTTAAGTAATAAAATGAGATGAGTCTCGCCAAACAAAAATGCATAAGTTGCGGGGTCCTCATTAAATGCTTAATTAAAATAATTAGAATTCGAGGCGTGCCGTTTAGCGAATTTCACGGCCCTCCGCAGAGATAATAACCCGTTAGTCGCTTTAGGTGCGCTTTTAATAATTTTACCTTCTTAAATATGGGTGTGCATTCCATGCAACCCAAATCCAAATCCAAAAAACGTTGAATAAGAATGTGTCGAGGATCGTGGTGCATTTCATGTGACGTGATCCGAAAACACATTTTTTAAACGACATTCACTTTCTTAAAAATTAACTAAAAACGGTAAATAATCTTAAAATTGCACTATAGGTTGGAACATGTAAGAAAATCATACTTTAGCCATTTATAATAATTTAAGCGACCGTGCTAGAACCATGGGATCCGGGGCTACCTAACACCTTCCCTCGGGTCAACAGAATTCCTTGTTCAGAATTTCTGATTCGCAGACTCCAATTGGGATGTCGAAATTTCCTCGATTTGGGATTCAAGTTAAACTGGTGGCTTGGGAAACCAAAAGCCAATCCTATCCCAAGTGGCGACTCTAAAAATAAATAAATAATCCCATTTCGAATAAGGTCACTTTAAATGGAAAAACCCCCTTATACATAATCCTTCGGGGTAGGTGTGTAAAAAAGGAGGTGTGACACGCCTGACTTCAACTATCTTCAACTATTGTTCCTTGTTCTCCAGGTGGACGCCTGACTTCAACTATCTTCAACTGTTGTTCCTTGTTCTCCAGGTGGACGCCTGACTTCAACTATCTTCAAATATTGTTCCTTGTTCTCTAGGTGGACGCCTAGCTTCAACTATCCTCAACTATTGTTCCTTGTTCTCCAGGTGGACGCCTGACTTCCAAAAATTTTAACTATTGTTCCTTGTTCTCCAGGTGGACGCCGGACTTCAACTATCTTCAACTATTGTTCCTTGTTTTCCAGGTGGACTCCTGACTTCAACTATCTTCAACTATTGTTCCTTGTTTTCCAGGTGGACGCCTGACTTCCTTTTCCTTATAGGTCACTGTTACCCGATCATAATGCCGTGGAATTGCTTTACCGTCAATTATCGGTAATTGGATTACCGGCTTGATGATGACTGGATCTATACGGGCACCTTCCACGATTAGAATGGGTCTGTTTGTTGCTCCTGGCACAACCACCTTTGCTTTTCCTTGTTTCACTGCAACTTTGCTTGAAGACTCCTTTTGAACCACCACAACTGGTTTACTATCTATTTCTTTTACCCTGATCAACAACTTATCACTAGTTGACTTTTCATCTGGTCTTCCTTCACTGGACCTGACCATCATCATAGTATGTGAGGGTTTTTTAGGCTCTCCTCCTTTTTGCACTAGCTCAATCACGTTGGTCTCGTGATGGGCCGGGAACGGATTCTGATTGACGTTAGGCATTTTCGGGGCTTGAACCTCGATCCAACGGGTGTCGATGAGCTCTTGAATAGCCATTTTTAATTTCCAGCATTTCTCTGTGTCATGCTCGAGGTCGCTGAGCAATACTCACAACTCACTGAGTGGTCAAGATTTCTCGGAGGGGGGTTTGGCAGCTTAGCCTCAAATGGGTTCAACATGCCCAGCTGCCTCAGCCTTTGGAATAGACTGGTATATGATTCTCCCAATGGGGTAAAAGTCTTTTGCTTCTGCGCCCTCTCGTTCCTGAAGGCTTGGTTTGGAGGAAAACTTGTTCCAGAGGGGTTTATGTAGGCTCTTGGGGGTGGATAGGTATTTTGTGGATTTGAGTAGGTATTTCGTGGAGTTGGCACACGCCATTGTGCGTGGGTAGGAGGTTGAGTGTATGTTTGAGCATGATGGATAGAGAAGTGGGGATCTGGCAGTGGGTAGTAGTGTTGTGGTGGGCTATATGGGGTGTGGGGGTAAGTTTGAGGGTGGAGTTGAGGCTGATTATAGTAAAGTGATCGACCCCTGGGCCAAGTTCTTGACTCAATTGTTGCAACGTCCTTTTTCTTCTTCCTTCCCAATACATCCCCAGTGCTGTTTTGGATGGCTTGGGAGGTCGCCTTGATTTCTGAATAACTCATGATTTTTTTAGACTTAAGTCCTTGCTCTACTATGCTTCCCATCGTTACCACTTCGTTGAAGGATTTCCCTACCGCCGACACCAACTGACCGAAATAAGTGGGCTCTAAGGCCTGCAAGAAGTAATCAACCATTTCATTCTCTTTCATCGGAGGGTCAACCCTCGCAGCTTGCTCTCTCAAGTGGAAGCCATACTCTCTGAAATTTTTCCCAGGCTTTTTCTCGATTTTTGTCAATGACAGACGATTTGGGACAATTTCAAGATTATACTGAAAATGGCAGGAAAATGCTTGGGCTAGATCATCCCAAGTGTACCACCGACCATGATCTTGTTGAGTGTACCATTCCAAAGCTGAGCCGCTTAAACTTTGACTGAAGTATGCCATCAGTAATTCATCTTCTGTCCGCTCCTCTCATCTTTCTACAAAATCCTCTTAAGTGCACTATTGGGTCCCCGTGTCCATTGTACAAGTCAAACTTGGGCATTTTGAACCCTGTCGGCAACTGTACATTTGGAAATAAGCACAGGTCTTTATATACTACTCTCACCTGACCTCCTAATCCCCTCATATCTCTAAAGGATTGCTTCAAGCTCTTGACTTTCCTAGCCATCTCTTCCTGCTCAGAATTCTTAGGATGCTTTTCAGTTTCTGCCGAGAGACCAAAATGAGGAGGGTAAGAACATGGTTCGGGTGCTTTGAAAGTAGGTTCAGGCGGGTAATATTGGTTGTCCTGGGTTTGGAATACAGGCTCGCTAGAGGACCTGTGGAGTGCGGCTGGTGGAGGTGCGACGAAAACATGTGTGATTGGCGGAGGAGGGTAGGGAATCGGTTTTGATAGTGGAGCTTGGGGTATGTGGGAAGTAGTGCCATGGTAATGTTGGTAAATGGGAAAGCCTGGGTCGGTGGCAGGGTGATCCTGAGACTGAGCCGATGATGGGGTAAAAGCAGGATTAGCAGGATAAGCCGGTGGTAATTGTCCTTTGGTCCAAGCCTGATAACATATTTTAGAAAAATGGTGGTTTTATTTTTGTCAAAACGGGCAGAACTACGTAAGTTTGATTCTCACCGGATGTGGGATACGTAGGCAATCCATATAGGGTTCAACTATTTTGAAAAACTAATAATTTAGGGGTAAATAAATGTCGTTATTTTGCTATAAGTAAAGGTAATGCCATTCTGGTCCAAAATAGCCAAGTGTCCCCAAAAGGACGTCGGAAGTCTATTTTTGCGAGAACAGCCGCCTTTGGTCATTTCTCAAAATTTTTGGCAGGTTAGCAAACACAACATTTAAATCTTCTTCGAAGTGTTGAAAGGTCGTACTGACAAGACCGGATATTTTGATGAAATTTTTAAGAAACAATGATGATTTTAAAAAAATAAAAAAAATCTATATTTGTTAGTCAGAGTTTGTTATTCTATTTTTAGGCTGTATTGCCATTTTGATGATAGAGTCTTTTGGAGTCCGTTTAATCTTGTAGTAAAATGTGTCGTTGTAATAAACACATTTTTCTTTTATGAAAAAAAATCCAAAAAAATTTTATTAGTCATTTTACACTTATCTACCAGAACTACGCACGGTCTGATTTATGCTGGGTCATGATACGTAGGCAATCTCCATAAGATTTGACCACAACTAAAAAAAATGTATATAAGAAAAAATGTATATAAAAAGGATTAAATAAAGAAAGATATGAGTATCAATAAAAGAGAATGGAACAAAGAAAAGCCAGGATAATGCAAGCAACCAAGCAAATACATGATAGAACTGGCTAAACTGCTTAGGTGCATTGTATCCCAATGTGCGATTGCATATCTGTAAATACTAATGACTAACAAGTTTGCTTTTGATCCAGAATCCCAGAATTATTAGTTAATTAACATACTGGCAACCCACGCATACCCAGCCAAATCCAAAGGAGAAATAGAAGAAATCATGTCCAGTACAGATAGAGAAACAAGTGCCGAGGTGGAAGAGTTACATATGAATACAATGAAAGAGAAAATGTACAAACTGAAATAGCAGAGTCGCCAGAGCTGTCATACCTCCTTTTTACCTACACCCTAGGGAAGGTGCATAATAAAGGGAGTTTTTCCAATTAAAGAACAACCGAAAATGGGATTTATTTATTAAGAGATTCAGAGTCGCCACTTGGAATATTTATGGTGTCCCAAGTCACCGGTTCAAATCCTGAATCGAGGAAAAAGATTGACTCTGTATTACAGTCCGCGAACCAGAAATTCGAGTAAGGAATTCTGTTAACCCGGGAGAAGGTGTTAGGCATTCCCGAGTTCCGTGGTTCTAGCACTGTCGCTCAACTGTTATATTCGGCTTAATTATCTGATTTTAATATATTTTTGAATCTTTGTGCAAATTTTAATTGTTTTAACTGCTTTTATTCAATTTTAAAGAATATTGAACGTCGTTTAAAATATGTCTTTGGCTCGCGTCACAAGAAATACACCCGCAATCCGGAACACCTCTTATTCAATATTTTTGGATTCGGATTTGGGTCACATGAAATGTGCACCTGGGTTTAAGAAGGTAAAATTATTAAATAACATGTCTAAAGCCACTACATGTTTGCACTTTGCGAGGGCCGTGGAATTTGCTAAATGGCATGCCTCGGATTCTAAGGTTGAGTTAACCTAATTAAAACTAGGGCCACGCAATTGTCATTTATATTTGGCACGGCACACCTCGACTCTAATTTAAAAGGGTATTCAAGCTAAAATTTTGGAGGGCCACGACTACATTTTTTCTACTATGGCTCGCCTCAAATCTAGTTTTAAAAGAGAAAACCAATTAATTAATTAAAGAAAGTCAAAGAACTTATGTTTATTTATAGAAATTTCCCAAAAACCATCAATTACTTGGCAGGCTTCAAATTAAAGGGTTATTGAGCCCAACAAATATCCTCCACCAGCCTCACGCATGGGCCCAGTGAGCCTAATGGCTTTTGCCACTTACCAATTCGAACTGATATTCTTTAAAAAGAACGGCTTAAGCCAAACACCAAAAGGAAAACCCAATTTAACGCTCATGACATTATGGCAAACGTGAAGACTTGGAATCGAGCCCCAGTAAAGGCAAACGTGTATGCAAATCAATCAATGTTGTAAGCACTATTGCTATCGCCAATAAAAGGCTTGTGCAATCATCAATCAATGCAAAATGTAACATGCCACCCACTAAGCTTATATCCATAATTGATTAACCTCATACATACAAAGAACTCTGTATCAAACTTGCAGGCTTTCAAATCTGATTTTAAACTACAATTACACTTACAACCCTTTGAACATTTGGAAACTTGTGAGCAACCATGGACATCACTAAGCTAAAAGACCCCTGGTATCAATAAACCCACTCCCAGGTTTATGCACAAGTAGATCTGAGTATGTGATGCACAAAACCACACCCAATCTGGGCTTGAGAGCCCAAGTATATCCTGGCTCAAAATCAGAGGGTCAGACTCGAAGTCGAGTCCAGACTAGCACCAAATCTGCCATATCCAACATGTTGATTCTTCATAATCCCGCCTCACTTACATGTTCAAAGTTAACTACAGCAACTTAACAACATAAACTTATAATTTAACAGCACATCACGGATCTAAAACTAACTTATACATCTATCAATATATTAATCCATTAACCATTCACTCTAGCACATGGCAACCACTAACTTTACAATATCCTTATTACAGTTCAAATTTAAACTCAAAGTCTTCAAGCACAAATCCATATTAAGCATGTTGAGAAAGATAATTGATACTACGAGCTAAAAATAAGTTATGGGGACAACACATTCTGAAAATAGGAAAGTATAATCTTTATTTCTCTTCAATAAATCATCCCATGATCTATTTTACATGCTTAAGTCAAGGATCTGTACTTGGATGTAGAATAAAATAGAGAAAAAGGAGTAAAGAACTAGCAGCTAAAGAGAAGCAATAAACAGCAGTTTTAAACCAATTTTAAACCCAGGAAGTGAGATCCGATTAGTCCAGAATCAGTTGCAAGCAGATCACACACCAGTTAAAGATCAGCCAAGCCCAAATGGCTCGACCTCAAACCATTTTGGAATCCAAACAACTAGGAAGTTGATTCGGGTAATGAGAATTTCAAATTATCAAAGTTGAAACTCAATGGAACAGTGTTTTTCAAGAATTTTCAGCCGCTTCTGTTTTTCTAAATTTTTCTAACTCTTAATCTCTGTCTTTCACTCAATGCATGTCTCTTTCTATCTATTCCTCTCTATTAATGTCTCAATGTATCAATGTATATCAGAGTATTTTCTCTCACTCAATGCCCTCCTTTCTCTCTATTTTTCCTCTTTTCTTTCTATCAATTTCTGTCTTTTTTCTCTCTAAAAATGGTTCTCCTTTTCACTTCAGACTCTTCCTAGTTATATATCAGTCAGTCCTTTGTTTCCAGCCTGTGTATCCCTTTACACTTGTATTATTTCAGCCTTTTTATTCTGCCCCATGTTCTATTCTGATTTCCAGCTCCTAAAAGGCATTCAATGAGTGCACCCACCATTATTACTTTATCTTTTCAATTTTTAATTGCCCATTAAACTAGTGTTGTTATCTAAATTCAGTAGTGCACCTTTTAGACCCTGACATTATAAAAACTTCCTAAAATTAGGTAAGCACTTCCCTAATCCAAACAGTCTCTAGATTACCCCTTAATACTCCTATTAATTTCAGAAAATCACAATGGGTCAAGTTGACCCAAGCAGGTGAACAAATTCTTTGGGCCTTCGTTGAAAACTGGGTTAGAAATGCATCCTCAAATCAAGTTAACCAATCGATCCATGATAAAATAGGAGAGAAAACCAATTTGAATGGTTTTTAAACCAAAACCTAATTAAATTACTGTCTTTAAAGCTAGAATTAACTTAAAACATCAAGTCGAGACAAGACTAATTAACAATGAGATAAAAAAAATCAAAAATTCAAAAGTTATAAATGACAATTAAGCAAGGTGAAGAAATAATATAACAAAATCAGAGAATATCGTTTTGAAACTAGAAGGCGAAACTAAAAAGCCAAAGAAACAAATACGAATGCAGAACTAATCGTAAAAAAAGAAAACCTAGGTTCAAAACTAAAACCAATCAACAATACTAAAACAAATATAAGATAAGGGATGAACGGATGGTAAAAACAAACACAGACAGAAAAAGAGAACGAATTCTTACCCATATTAAACTTGAAACCAAACGCCGGATATCCTGATTTCACGAAACAGATGATGACCGCTTGTTCTTTGTCAAGAACAAATGAAAACCATCAATTTCGCGTGAATCAACTTTCTAAATCATAAAAACGAAAGCCTGGATCATGCATGCCATGGATTATGTCACGACCCAAAATCCACTAAGGGTCGTGGTGGCGCCGGACGCCGCTGTCAGGCAAGCCAACTAAATAATAAATTAAATTCTCTTTTTAATGACCTTTGAAGATCTAGGATTTTTTCTTCCATTTTTTTTCGTAATTAAAACAATCTCTACTTTAATTCAAATTAAGTAATAACTATTAGTGTACATCTTTCGAAAACTATCCCAGAACCCGGTGTCACAAGTGCATGAACATCTATTGATAAGGAAAATAAAATACAACATTTGTCCAAAATATAGTGGATGGGGAATAAATAATAAAAATTGCTAAAAGGAACTACACTAGCTGCGGGTCGCCTCGAACAATGCAGCTCACCTAGTCCCAGAATCATCCGTGCTGCTACGCCCAGTAGGCCACTAGAGATACATATACCCGTGCAATAAAAATACACAGAAGTGTAGTATGGGTACGTAAATAACGTGTACTCAATGAGTATCCCGCCTAATCTCGAAGAAGTAGAGACGAGATGGCCAACTTCGACACTTACTAGAGGTCCAATTATAACATGGTGAAGATGTGAGGATAACATGGATTTATATAACATTTATATCTCATAAAGCAAGGAAACAGGTAACACCTTCTCAACTAATCAAGGATTTTCAAGGATTACTTTTAATCATCTTATCAATTTATATCAAGCAATGAAAGGCAATATCAACATTTAAAAGTCTCAGGCAACAAACAATATATATATCTTGCGCAGTCATGCCGAGGCGACGGTCCGATCCAACAGAAATAAACGGTGCACTTGCCGAGGGTCTACGGCATGCCTATAGATGCATCTATTTAATCTGCCGAGGCGTTCAACCCGTTCCAAAATAAACACATAGAGACATTCAATCAAGAAGCCAACATGGCGCAATTATTCAAAGCAAAGCTAATTCTCTTTTAACAATTTAAGAAAATGAGGTTTAGATCCTGTTAAAAAAATTCATTTACTATTTTGATGTGGTTTAAGCAATTCAACAATCCATAAGATTACAAATATTCAAAGTATAGCATGCTTTTGGGTCCTAGACTATCCGGACAATAGCATAATAGTACCTACGCACGGACTCTCGTCACCTCGTGTGTACGTATCCCCCATAAATAGGAGCACATAATCAATTATTTTACCTATGGCGAAAATTCCCTCTTACAACGTTAGAAAAGGAGACTCACCTCGCTCCGAAGATCTATACCGGTATTACACGCCCTTCCGAAGACTCTAATTGATGCACCACGCTCTAAAACTAGCCAACGGTTATGCAAATCCATTAATATATGCTCGATTATTCATTACAATTTAATTTATAGCAATTCCTAACTCCGGTCGAAAAGTTGACAAAAATGCCCTTGGACCCACGTGCCCGAAATCCAAAATTTCTCAAAGATAGAGTTTACCCATGGACTCACGAACTCAAATATAAAATTTTCTCTAAATTCCATACTCAAATCGTGGCTAAATTCCAAGAATATAATTTTTTGGGTTTCCCACCAAAACCTTATTTTTATACTAATTTTCATGCCCATATCCATACATAATTGATGTATTCAACTTAAAATAGGTGGGGATAACTTCCCTTATCATTGATGATGAAAATACCCTCTTGAAGCTCCTCCAAAAATCGCCCAAGCCATGAAAAATGAGAGAAATGAACTCAAATCACGATTTTTAAACATCCATTCTGCCCCAGCTGTTTCTGTACCAGCGGTTCTTTGACCGCTTCTGTGATTCCGCAGGTGCGGTTAAAATGCCACATCTACAGTCTTCCCTAATCCAACCCTTTCTTGCTTCAGCGACAGATCACCCGCAGATGCGGTCCCGCTTCTGCGGAACTCTGACCGCATCTGCGGTCCTCTCCAAAATACTCCAATCTGTTTGTCCTACCATTTCCCCGCAGATGCGGTCCCGCTTCTGCGGAACCTTAACCGCATCTGCGATCCTCAAGCCTTAGACCAAAAATCGCTTCTGTGGCTCCTCTTCCACTTCTGCGGTCAACCCACCGCAGAAGCGAAAATACCAGCAACCAGATTCCTTCAGCTTGTCCAAAAATCCCATTTTCAATCCGTTAATCACCCGGAATCCACCCGAGGCCCCCGGGACCTCAACCAAACCTACCAACCAATCCCAAAATGCGTTACGGACTTGCCCGAGGCCTCAAATCATATCAAACAACACTAAAACCATGAATTACACCCCGATTCAAGCTTTATGAACTTTAAAATTTCAAACTTCTACTTCCAACGTTTAAACCTATCAAATCACGTCCGATTGACCTCAAATTTTGCACACATGTCATATTTGACATTACGGACTTACTCCAACTTTCGAAATTGAATTCCGACCCCGATATCAAAAAGTCCACCTCCGGTCAAACTTCTCAAAAACCTTCAAATTTCTATCTTTATCCAAATGTCTCCAAAATGACCCACGGGCCTCCGAATTCACTTCCGATCGCGCTCCCAACTCCACAATCACCGTACGGAGCTACTCCCAATCTCAGAATTTCAAACGGACATCGATAAAACTGAAATGCACTTCAAACCAAACTTATAAAATTTCTTCCAAAATGCCAACTTCTACAATATGCGCCAAAATGCTCCCGGGTAATCCAAAACCCGATTCGGGCATACGCCCAAGTCTGAAATCATCATACGAACCTGCTGGAACCTTCCAATCTTGATTCCGAGGTCGTTTACTCAAAATTCCAATCTTAGACACTTTATCCAACTTAAGGCTTCTGAAATGAGAATTTTCATTCAAATTTAACTCTGATCTTCCTGAATTTCAATTCCGGTCATACGCACAAGTCAATATACTTAAAATGAAGCTGCTCATGGCCTCAGACCGCTGAACGACGTGTTAGAGCTCAAAACGACCGATCGGGTCGTTACAGATTAACTTCGGGGTTTTAGGGATTTAAACTTCAGATCTAAATTTCGAGATGTTTGGGTAAAGATTCGAGGGAAACTAACCTAGGATTGGGAAAGAGGGGGTTGTGGTGGTTTGGTGGTGTTGATTTGGGACTGGTAGGGGCCGGCGCCGCTGGGTTTAGGGCGATGGAAAAGGGTGGCGGCGTCTCTAGGGTTTTCAGAAGGGAAGGGGCTTGGGAGAGGGTGTGAGAGACGGGTTTGGGGGGGTTCAAAAGGGGTTAGGGAATATTAAATGGGGATAATCAACGTGAGTCATTGGATGATAAAAATCCAACGACTGCGATCAAGTGGGCACAAAACGGGGTCGTTTAGGGTAGTAACGGGGTGGATCGGATATGGGAACGGGTCAGGGGCTAGATTGGGGCGGGTTTGGACGATTTTTTGGGCTGAACTGGGTAAAATCGGTTTGGGCTTGAGTGAATTATATTTGAATTGGCCCAAATCCAATTTCCTCTTCTTTTTTATTTCAAAAGTATTTTAAAAACTAAAAACAAAACCTTAATTAATCCCTAAACTAAATTATTCTACCCAATTAACTTAATTATTTCTAAATAATAATTATCGCAAAATAATTAAATACCAAGCTAAAGGAGAAATCAAAGAGTTTAACACAAAACACTAAAAATACAAAAATACACTATTTTTTGTGAACCTTTTCATTCTTGTAAAACAAGTACTTGCTTAATTAATCTTAATTGTAAAATTAAATCCTAAATGCAAATGACACTTGTTTTTGTATTTTTTCATTAATTTAAATCAAATAAACACGCACAGGCAAAGGCAAACAATTACGGAAGATACTACAAAAATTGCAAACAAAGAAAAAATTATTTTATTTTGGATTCTGTGGGAGTAATTCACATATGGCAAAAATCACGTGCTCACAGATATATTTTGGGATAATTAGAGTTTCACCTCTAATTTTGTACTCTCTTTTGTGTACCGAACCAAGTTAAATTTGTGTCTCCTTTTAATTGCAGTTATTTTCAACTTGCATTGTAATTATTATTGTTATTATAACGTCGTTTGGCTAAATTCCGCACTACCCGAATTTCCGATCCTAACACTTTTGTTGCAGCTTATGAAGCTTCTATTAGCCAAGTCTCCGGTGCTGGTAAGAATGCTAATCGAGTCATATCAAGATGAAGAATCTGCAGCAGTCAAAATATTCGCTACTGAGTTATCAAAATGTCAGTGTGCATCACCTACAGCAGAAGTTGTCTTCATCAAAAAAAATTACTTGGCTAAATTGACTTCAACGTACCTCAACGAAATCAGAAGCTACTGGCAAGTATGATCAAGATTGCCACATTCTGAAATGAGACTTATGACATGAATTGATATGTGGTTGTTTATTTCAAAGATGTTGTGGGTTGCTGTGTGTTAATTTTGTATTTAGGTTATTTCCCCAAGCCTGAAGCCTTTTCTCAAGAATCTCAATGGAGATCTGATGCAATAATTGTCCCCTAGCTACTAGCACCCAAGACGATAAAGTTGTTTCTGTGTTCAAATCGTGGCTGGGAGCAACAGATGTTTGCATTAGAGTAAGCTGCCTATATTATATTCTTTTGGGGTACTGCTCTCCCGGGCTCCTGTGTGAATGTGGGATGCTTCGTATATCAGGCTGCCTCTTTTTTGTTTACTCGCTGATATTTATTATATTATCCATTTAATCTCATTTTTTTCTTATTGAGTGTATTCTGTTTTTCATGCGTATAATGTGTTCTTCCAGTTAACTGATGCACAAATGCAAATTTGGCCTGCAACTGTCATTGTTCTTCTTTGTTTAATTTTATTAAGTTTTGCTGTGTATTCCTTGATACCTCTAGTTTTGAATTAATGGATTTGGATTATCTGTATGTCAAGCACTCAATGTAGATAATAATCCATTAATATGTCACTACTAGAAATTCGCCAAAAATCGACCAAAAATACTGACCAAAGCTGGTCGGTTATGGCCATTTACTGACCAAAACGTGACCATTTACGTGTGGAAGGTATTTTGACGGTCGGAAAAGAACACCGATAGATTCACCATCTGGGAATCGAACCGGGGTGTATATTGTGGCATGATACTATTTTACCACTAGACCATTGGTGCATTTTATTTTAAGATTTTTTATTTATTTATTTATACTCTTTAATTGTATTTTCGCACAAAAGTAACCGACAAAAGTTGGTCGGATTTTTAAAATATCCGGCCGAATTAACCGACCAATTTTGGTCGGTTTTTTAATATTAATTTTTATTTATTTTAATTGAAAAACTGACCAAAGTTGGTTGATTTCTTGAAAAATAAATTTAGCGGGACTCAAAAATAATTTCCCACATTTTTGCGTCAAAGAAAATCAACCAAAATTGGTCGGTTTCGTAAAAAAAATTTAAAAATAAAATATTTTAAAAACCGACTAACTTTGGTCGATTATTTGGCCGGTTTTTTGACCGACCAAAATTGGTCGATTTTTGCCGAATTCTAGTAGTGTGTGACCGACCAGAGCCATTCTTATTGTCAATGTTGAAAGATTATATTAAAAATTTAATTGTGACGTAATAACAAAGACACGTCAGATTATGAAACAATATAATGGATCAAGTGCCGTCAAGTTAAATGTGGCAAAATTATCATAGTCCCAACAAAAAAAAAAAAGAAATCCAAGCTGTATAATGATTACTTATTAATATTTGATAGTATAGTGTTCTATTTTGCTATATTTGTTATTTAAATCATGATATAATTAATAATTTATATCTATCAATCTATTTAGACACTATAATAAAAATTCTATTTTAAAAGGTAGAGTTGGGATTCGCTTGGGGCTCGACCCGGGTCGGAGCACTCGTAAAACGCCTCTAGGCTTATGTGTAGGGCTTAGTTTCATGAGACTTACGACCCGGACACGCCCAACGCCCAGCGTACTGGGCTCGCCTAATAGAACTTTATGTAAGTGTATGTGACTGACCTTATAAGTGCTCAAATTTTCTTAATAAATCGTTGAGTATTCAAAATTACTTTTTTCTTAATTATAAATAATTAAGTTGAGAGTATTTTGTGTCATAATTAAAATAAAAATTTTAGCACGTTATCCACTAAGACTGTTATGATAGTTAATTTCAAATAGATCTTTCATTTAAAAAGTATTTATTTATTAACTTTTGTTATGTCTTTACAATATAATAGTCTATATTTTTTTATAATTATTTTTTTCACATTTACGAGATACAATACTTATTAATTTAATAGCTCAGTATTATCTAGTAACTATTTACAAATAATTAGTTATCATGGTATTATATAGTGAATTATGTGTCACTTTATTAACTTGTTGAAACTTAAAAATTAATTATGCTAGAGAATCATATTTAAATTGTGAATTATATTTTTATACAGATTCTCTTTCAAATAGAAAGCATATTAAATAAAAGGAGTATTTTAAGAAAAATATCAAATTATAATATCGAAATTCTTTCAAGATTCATTACTCCTTAAGAGATACATTTAAGATTTCGTATCGAATTCATTACTTTTGATGTTTGAGTTATAACGACGTTACAACTAATTTGTATTTTATTTTTAGAGAAATGGGTAATTTCATTAATAAAGGTTACGGTGGCATTACATCACTATTACTAATAGTAGGAATACTACTTAGGTTTCCAAACATTGCTAGTTTGTTACATATGGAGCTTGATAACAGTCTAGTAGTAGATATTACATTCTTGTCTTCTTGGATCACCCTCTTGACTGGGTCTGGTGGGGAGTTCAAAATAGTTGTAGTAGAGGTTGGTTGTTGTTTGGAACCCAATTTATTCAAAACATGTGCCACCGTGTTGCCTTCGCGAAAGTTATGCCGGACCACTGGATTTTCTAATTTCTTCAACAAGTACATGCATTCAAAGATAGTGTAAGTATAGGCAGGAAAGCTATTATGCTCAAGTAGTTGGATTATATCCGTTGAATCAGTATCAATCTCCAGAAGGGCTAGCTTTTTATCATTAGCCAGCTTTTGCCCAGTATGAAGTGCTAGTAATTTTGCATGGATAGAGTTATAAGCTTTAATTTTGTTAGCAAAGCCTACAATCATGTCCCCTTGAGTATTTCTTATGATGCTTGCAATGCCTCCAGTCTTATGGTTACCCAAGAAGGAAGCATCTATGTTTAATTTATAAGTTTGGGGTAGTGGTGGGTACCATTTAATGTGGATAGGAATTTTGTGTGTGGGGCTTTTGTATTTAGACGCTAGTAGTTTAAATTCAATGGTCCGTATGTTAACCATTTGGTAGTTGAGTGTTTTAGAGAGGTTGTGGAAGCAGTTATTGTTTCTATTTAACCAGAGATGCCAAATTGCAAATGGGAACATCCTCCCAAGTTATGCAATTGTGTGTAACGGTTATTGGGAGGTCTTTGATTGATAACAACTAGTGTTTGTTATTAGGGATAACATTAATGTCTATTCCCCTATTGTTCCAAAATGCGTGGGCAACTGCGCACTCGAGGAAAATATGTGTTATGGTTTCTTCTGCCACTCTACAAACCAGGCAAATATTGTCGTTAGATACTCCAATTTGATGAAGGTAAGATTTAGTAGGGAGTTTATTTTTAAAGCATTTCCAGAGGAAAAATTTGATCTTGAGCTTCCAAATACAATTATAGTCAGTGCTAGTTTGGATATGATGGTGAAGCAGTGTGTAGACTGAATGGGTGGAGAAGGTTCCATTTGTGTTGAGCAACCAAATTGGTGTGAGTTTGTTGATAGGGAGATGAAAGAGATATCATTTCTAATATTATCGGTGAGTTCAAAAGAGATTTGTTGACCAGTTCTGCTGGTCGTTTCTCCAAACCTGGTCAAGGATTAAATTGCTATCATTTTTATTAAGTGGACCATGAATGGAAGAATGGACGTTTGTATTGTTAGGGGTCCAATATCCAAAGTAGAAGTTTATGGATTTTCTATTGCCAACATCCCATACGATTCCTTTGAAAATGATTTGCCATCCTCTCAAAACATTTTGCCAAATGAAGGAGGCATTTTTAGCATTAGATCTAGGACTATATTTTTGGATTAGGGTGTTTGCCACATTGTTAACAGATTGACAAATAATATCCATGCTAGTTCTGCTAGTATGGCCTAGTTTTTGTGGGATGCCTTAGGTATTCCCAGTCCTCCCAGGTTTTTAGGAAGGGTTACAACATCTCATGAGATGTAGTGGATCCTTTTTTATGCGGAGTTGTGACCCAAATAAAGCCACGTTGGATTTTATAAATTTGATGTAGGATCTTCTTTAGGAGGGATATGTATTGCATATTATGATTTTGAATGGTATTGAGGGCAGCCTTTGCTAGGGTTGTGTGGCCCGCAAGAGTTAAGAAATTTGTTTCCATTTTGAAAGTTTGTTACGCATATTGTCAATTACAAATTGGAAGTCGGAAGGTTTAGGTTTGTTATTGAGGATAGGGAATCCCAAATACTTGCCAAATTGAGTTGTTTGATTGATGTTAAACAAGTCAATTGCATAATCTTTGATGGCAATTGAGCAGTTACTTGAAAATAGGGTTTTGGATTTGGTGTTATTTATTTTTTGTCCAGATAGTGAACAAAAGGTTGCTAAAGAGTAGTGAATGGTATTTATGATTTTTTTCATTGGCCTGTGCCATGAATGTCAAGTCATCTGCATAAAATAGATGTGACAGATGAGGTCCTTTTGTCCCAATTCTAATGGGATACCACTGAGTTAGATCAACTTGGTGGTTGATGTATACATACAGCAATTCCATGCATAATATGAATAAATAAGAAGATAAAGGATCCTCTTGTCTGATACCCCTCGTAGGTTCAAAGAAATTAGTTTGTGCACCATTTATCAAGACTGATATCTTGCTTGTGGAGATGCAATTCATGATTAGGGTGGTGAACTTTGGTGGGAACTTAAAGAAGGTTAAGGCCTTGTAGACAAAAGATCATTCTAACATGTCAAAAGCTTTTTCTAGATCAATTATGATTATCAGCTGCCCATTCACCCCTTTCCTTTTTTTAAGTTGGTTTACAACTTCTTGTATAATAATAGCATTATTACATGCCCTCCTTCCCTTTAAAAAGCTAGCTTGGCATGGGCTGATAAGTTCATTTAGAAAAGGTTTGATGCGATTAACAATTATTTTGGTGATTATTTTATAAGTAGTATTGCAGAGTCCCATTTGTCAGAAATTGTTGAGGTTATTTGCATGCTTAAATTTAGGGATGAGACATAATAAGGTGTGATTCATTTGATCAGGAATTTTGGATCTGGCAAATATCACTTTACATCGTCGGATAATAGAGGGACCCACAATATTCCAATGTCTTTGGTAGAAAATAGGGTGCATATAATCAGGATCTGGGACCTTGTATGGCTTGAATGAATATATAGCAGAAATAATTTTTTGGGTGTCCCATGGCCTATCAAGTGGGGAGAGGTCAATATTGGCAAAGTTTGTGTGATCATTTTTAATAGTTTTCTAATCTGATAGAGTATTATTGGTTGTGAACACATTTTGTAAATAACGGTGGGTGTGCTCAATGATTTTCTGACGTTCCATTATCAATTCCCAGCGTTATCCTTAAAAAAGGAAATACTGTTACGCCTACGCCTATTTAGGACAGAAATATGAAAAAAGAATTGTATTGGCATTGCCCTCATTAAGCCACTTAACACGAGAGATAATCTTTCAATGGTCCTCCTCAAGGCGCAGAGTATTATTATAATAAGTGATAAGCGTGTTCCAAGTTTTTAAGGAACTTGCTAGTAGTATAACTTGGTGAATTTTGGATCCCCGTAAGTCGGGCCAGTATCATTTTCTCATTAGCGAAAATATTTCCAAAATTTTGGGCATTCCATTCTTTAATGTTAGTCTAGAAACATCTTTGTGCATCACTGAAATTCCTATTATCCCAACTTTATTCAACTACCTTACTAAACTCTGGGTGGCTTAGCCAATAGTTTTCGAGTCTAAAGGGTTTGGTAGTATTAGCCGAGATTGGATTTATTAGCCTGATTAAGAGTGGATTTTGATCGAAGTAGGTTTTTGGGAGGTGAGTTACCATTACTGAGGGGTACAGTTATAGCCATGTTTCATTTGCAAGGCATCGATCTAGTCTTTCTAATATAAGACCATGCCTCATATTTTTATAGTTAGACCACGTGTAGTGACAACCTTTGAATCCTAAATCGATTAAGTTACAGTAGTTAATACATGACCAAAATCTAGAAGTCCTGTTCCTACTAATATTCCTGCCTCCCCATTTTTCATCTTGGGTCAGTACGTCATTAAAGTCACCACCTATAATCCAAGGGCTTTGTAGTTATCAAAAATAGACCTAAGATTTTCCCATAGAGTTATTCTGTTAGTTACATAATTACTATCATATATTGCACTAAAAAGCCAAGAGTTGTGATTTGGTAATACCTGGACTAAGGCATGCAACTCTTGAACAATCTGGCTAACACGTTCCACTGCTACCATGGTGTCCATCCATATAATAACCAGGCTACCAGCTCTGCCGACCGCTGGAATCTCAATTAGATCTGAGAAGTTGAAGTCTGCCCTAAGCAGTGCATGGTTTTTCATTTTTGTTTTCAATATTGCAACCATGCAAGGGTTGTGGTTATTAACCAGTTCCCTAGAGTTACGTCTAAAGTCAGCATTATTAGCGCCTCTAACATTCCATATGATTATGCTAGTAGTAGTAGGTGTATTCATGATTGAGGAATAATTTTGGAGAGCAGCTGCACTAGGATTAGTTCCCCTCATTAATGGACTGTCCCTCAGAGTGAAATTCAGTAGGACATCATACTCCGATGTAGCTGTGTTGATTGGTGGTGTTATCTCGATTGAGCATCTTTGGAGGGCTATTGGGCAGCGGAGTATGTATTTCTTGTCTTCCCTCTCCGGGAATAGCATAAAGGCTATATCTCTTATTGTTGAGATTTCTGTGAAGGATCTTCTTCCTAGAGGGTAGGGAACCACCACTTCTTCTGCTTCTTGCACTTCCTGCTCTGGATTTGCTCCTTGTTCCATCAAAGGGCCCGTATAAGGTTGGTGCTAGGTTTGTTGGGGTATCCAAGGAAAAATACTAGATTCATCTCTTTTATCTCCTAGGATGGGAAGAATGGGAGCTCGAACATTTGGTTCATGTTCAGTAGGGGATTGAACCGTTGTGGTAGGTTCCAGTGGTTGTGCATGGTGTGGTAAAGAGCATGAGCTACTGCTGGAGCCAGTGGATTGATAATGTTGGCCATCCACATATGGTTCATGTAGTTGTCCATAGCCATTCTCATTCCCCCTGCCACCACCTGGGCTAGAAAGTTTGGGTTTTGGATGATCACCATAACTTCCTGCCCTTCTATTATCATTGAGAAGAAGAGAGCTTGACCCTGGAGCCCATGCTTGATCCATGAAGTTGGTTGGTAGTTCGGGTGTTGTGGCTGTGTTGCATATACTAGGTTTGGGATTTGCATGGGGTTGTTAGGGTTGTTGAAATTCATCGTAGGAGGTTGGAAGGAATTTCTAGGCACTATGTGGGTTAGTAATGCCAGTCGTCTTTTGTTTAAGGGTAGCAGTAAGTTTGGCATTGTGTTGTAGAGTGTTGTATGATATATGTCATACTTTTTTATTATTATTCATAGTTGAATTAAAATTTATAAATATTTTAAATAGATTATTTGTTATAATTTTGTAATTTTGATGTAATTTTATAATTATTATTTTATTTTATACTATCTTAAATATTTTGAATTTAGTAAAATTTAGAAATCCACGGGACTTATGCCCCATGTCTTAGGGCTTACGCCTCGCCTCGTTAGAGGTAAAACATCTCGCCTCATGCCCCCGCCTTTTAAAATATTTCAGGGCTAGCATTGACTCTAACATGTATCTGTATTAAAAAATTGATTGAATATGTATAAGAAATAATTATGTGACACAACAAATATATACATTGTATTTATCATTCGTACTATACCTTCAGAAAATTATTATTCATAGCTATATTTGAATTTTATAGCAAATCCACGTTTAGTACTGGAATAAGAGATCAATTGTTTTGGATTGAAACAATAAACTAACGAAATTTCAGTTTTGAGTTTGACTCTTTATGAGAGCCCCTTTTTTTTTTTTTGTATTTTTGTAGTTCCCACTTGGTTGTATTTTTTTTTTTTTTTGGTTGTATTTGTTATGCGAATGAATATAGTCGATACAGATTGTATTTGTTGCACGAGCGAATATAAGTGATATAAGCCGGTAACAATTGAACAGTAATTATGAATGATAACTATGTAAATTACATATGGTAATTAGGCTCTAAATTGTGTTGTTTCATGAAATTCTCTCAGCAAAAAGATATTTTGCAATTATAATTAATATGTTTCTTTTAATTACTACTGACATCTTTATAGTTTGAAGACAAATTTATTCCTTTAAAAAAGGTATTTTCCTTTTTTCTTTATGTTTTAGGTATGCCGACTTCTTCAATCTAAATACTTATTGAAGGCTTGAGCACAACCATAGAGAAGAGGAAGCCTGATTCCTTCCTTGTAAAGTAAGATCAACGTCCATGCGATCTGTAATTGCAAATTAGCGTTCTATTATTTCGTTCGATTCAATTAGTTATGTTGAATATGACATGATTTTTTGCCAGCTATGCTTAGGGTTATGCAATTGTGGGAAGAAAGGCAGTGCGGTGCATAAAGCATCCCGCCTTTATGCATGGTCGGGGTAAGGTCCCATTCCAAGAGGGTGTGATGTAGGCAGCCTCCCTGCAGTCACTGGCTCCATGGCTCGAACCCGTACGGAGACAACTTTATCGTTGCTCCAAGGCTCCCTCCAAATTATCAAGAAAAACTATTAAGCTTATTTAGGCTACTGGAGTTTTATGTGAAACATATTACAGCCTAAGCTGTGAAATACCTAATTTTCTAAGTTAATTTGACCAAATATTGTACCTTTTTGTTCTTCTCTTTATTGTGCATCAATGTCTGTTGATAAGGTTAATAGAAGCTAAAGGCTATGTGGTTCTCGGTTCTATTCTTTTGAATTTTTACTTTACATTAATGATATCAAAGCCTGTATAGTCCTAATACAATTTTATTATATTAAGAGGAGATTTATGAATGATTTGAATGAGAGCACACCCTTTCTGTTCTTCTTACAGTTATGACATATTAATTTGACAATTGTCATCTGCAATTCTGTCCACTAAGTTTGAAGAACTTCCTAATCTTCGTATTCTTCTCTATTTTCTGCAGGCTCTTATTGGTGAGTATTGTCATATGATGCCTCTTGAGGGGAAACCTACTGATGTACTGAGCAACCTTCCGGGGAATATAATTGATGATATTCTTGTGCGTTTGCCTTTTAAGGATATTGTGAGGACAAGCATCTTATCGAAGAATTGGAGGTATAACTGCTTCAGACTTCCAGAATTGACACTTGATAAAACTCTTTGTACAACTAAAAAGGGAATAATATTTCATACAAGTAAATTTGATGAGATTATCTCCAGCATTTTGATACTTCATGCAGGACCAATTACAAAGTGTACCCTCGACATTAAGAGTGTTTTAGTAGGATTTTTCCTAATACTTAATGAAACCTAATGTACCTTACCCAATAATCTTAATGAAAGTTTTTTTACAATGTTAAGTGTTGGATAAAAAGTTAAAACTAGAAATGAACCTAAAAAGATTTGGGACAATAATCATAAGATACCACTGGTGTCATGGGAGAAGATATGCTTTCCTAAGAAATATGGCCGACTGAATGTTAAAAGGTAGTAAAAACTGGAATGTTGCTTCTGTAGGGAAACTGCTATAGCAGTTGATTGAAAAGAAGGATTTACTACGGTTAAGTGGGTACATGGTGTGTGTATATATATATATATATATATATTATATATATATATATATATATATATATATATGAAGTCAGATACAAATATCTGGACTCACAAAACATCTCTAGACTGCAATTGGTACTTGAAAAAACTTTAACTCTTTGAATAATGAAATGCAGACATGGTATGTGCAGGGGCATTATACATTGAAAAACGCGTTACTAAGATGGTTAAATCAGAGGTAATACATTGGGTAAAAAGTACAAATGCATGAAGGAGATATAGAGCAGACACTAATAAATATAAAGAGAAAATACTAGAAACAGTTCAAGAAAGAAATTGTGGCAGCTAATTTTGGAGCAATGTTCTATCATACTTTGGAGAGGCAGAAACTAGAAGTTGTTCAAAGGTGTATGTGATCATCTAATTTTTTACCATATTTGATTCTTTTCACTCACTTTTACTATTAAAATAGATTTTAAGTTTAATTTTAGTATTGTAGTTTTATTTCACCTTTTTATAGGTTTATTTTAGATAATTTGGGAATTACAAAAAAAGAAAAAAGAAAAAAAAAGAGTTAGATATTTGTAAAGTTTTAGTTTTAGTTTTATTTTTCATTTTACAAAAGAAAGAAAAGTTTCAAAAATAAAGGGGGGATATAATTTTGTTTAGCTTAGTTTTATTTTAAGTTAGAGGTTTTTGAGAAATAAATATTGAGTGTAGTAATTTCACCTTTTTTTTAATTTTACTTATTTAGTAGGAGTATATTTTTTTTTAGTAATTATCAGAAAGAAAAAAAACCAATGGAAACTTGCCACATGGCAAAAGATTCCCTCTTATCATCTAATTCACATGCAATTTCCTACAAATAACACATACCCTAGACAATCACACTCCCAATCTTTATCTCTTCTACCAATTAATCCCTAAACATTCAAAATTTCATAATTAAGCTCTATTGATCATGTTCAACCGTTAAGACATGAGAAAACACAAAAAAATAGTTAAAATATCATGGTATAGCTAGTTTTCACACTGGTCAATGAAAAATAGTCAGCGTTTACCAAGTCAATGAAAAATAGTCACTATTTTGCTGCAACAGGGACCGGTTCGGTATAATATACGGGAGTTCTGGTGCATTTGTGTACGAACTCCAGGATATTATGCTGTACCGGTATACTTTGCTAATTCCTGTAAAATTTGCGGGAGACTGGAGCACCAGTGCTCCAAACTCCAGTATATTATACTGGATAATTATACTTGCTGGAACTCCCGTAAAATTTGCGGGAGTTCCAGCATAATTATGCTTGAACTCCCATAAAATTTGTGGGAATTCCAGCATAGTTATCCTGGAACTCCCGTAAAATTTACGGGAGTTCAAGCATACTTATGCTGGAACTCCCGTAAAATTTGCGGGCATATTTTTCCGGATTTTGAACAGTATTTTCGCTCAGATTTAAAATGGCTAAATTTCGATTACTTTTGAAACTTGGCTATTTTTCAACGACCAGTGATAAATCTGGCTATTTTTGAATTTCTCCCCAAAAAATACGGGGTAAATACACCAAAACATCAATAAATATTGCCAAATATCGACATATGCGTAAAAAGTGGCCCTTAAGCGATAGAGGACGAAAAAGGAAAGGATTAAAATAATACAGTGAATGGGATTACTTACTTCCCTTTCATTTTTTTTATTTAATTTTTTTGTAATTCTCACCATTGCCTTAAAGCTAATTTATGCGACATGAAAGTTGTTTGAATTGACACGGAGTTTTTAAATGTCATAATTGTATTGGGAAAAATTGAGTTTACATATTGAAGTGATTGAAAGATGACGTGTCAAGACACGTAGGCTGGTTAAAGAATGACAAAAAGCAAGGAGGCACGAGTTGCAACAGATACGAGCGGAAGCACAAGAAGAGGCACGGGTTAATATTCAAAAAGACTCGACGCTCGTACCTATTTAAGTCTAAAAGCTGAGAAGAATGAACCAGATAGTGCAGGAGAGCCCAGATACAGTATTTAATAAGCATTAAATACTGAAAGCGTTAGAGATTCTGTATTAAATTATAATGATTACGTAACGTAGCATTTAATGCCTTTAAATCGTCCATAATGACCTTATTATGACAAAGGCAAAACGTATAACTTAGAAATAGCTATAAAAGGAGTAGACTGATCATTTGAAGACACGAAATATCAACTGAGGATATTGATTTACTTTGATTTTGCTATCTAACTTATTGTTATCAATTTCTTTTGTTCATTTCTGATTATCAGTAACCTGAGTTCTTCTAAATATAAAGATTTGATCGAAATTCCATTTTTTGGTTAAACAAATTGGTTCTATTATCGAAAATCTGATAATCTATTTTTTTTCTTAACCTAACTTACTTCGTTGCATCAACAATCATGTCAAATGTTAACGATAACACCCAAGGAAACCAGGGAAACCAAGGAAACCATCAACTCCAAGGGGACCCACAAGATGTTCACACTCCGATCCCTTCTCCACAAAGCTCGCCTCGGCGGTCTCGAGAAGGAACTCTTGATGGATCTCACTCAAACGCAAATGCTCAATTTGACAACGATGAAGCCATCAATGAAGCTTTATAAAAGCTGATCGCTCAACAGGTCAATAAAGCTCTTGAGGCCTTTGCCAACCAGCTACCTATTGCACCATCAACACCAATTCCGAATACCAACACTTTGGAAAACCCTCATTCTGGGCTTGCAAATTCAGGCAGTGGCGGAATCCCCAGTGAGTCACGAGATGGAGAACCAGGTAACGTAGTCAATTTTGATTTACAAAATTTAGTTCTAACATTGCAGAAACAGCTTAAGGAGCAAAATGACCGCATAGAACAAATACCTGGAGTACCGCCTGTAATCAAAGGATTAGATATGGACAAATATTCACAGCAACCTTGGAAGCCAACCTTTCCTCCTCTACCAATTCCAAACAAATTCAAAATCCCTGATATTCTAAAATATGATGGAACAACTGATCCACGAGACCACGTGACTGCATTCACAACTGGCGTAAAAGGCAACGACTTGACCAAACAAGAAATTGAATCAGTATTGGTCAAAAAATTTGGTGAAACGCTCATTAAGGGAGCATTAACATGGTATTCTCTTTTACCCGAAAATTCTATAAATTTTTTTGCCGAGCTTGCAGCTTCATTTATCAAAGCACATTTGGGAGCTCAAAAAGTCGAAAAGAGAATGGAGGATATTTTCAACATCAAACAAGGGAACTCTGAGTTTCTCAGAGAGTTCGTGGATAGGTTCCAGCGTGAAAGAATGATGTTACCACGTGTACCAGATAATTGGGCAGTTATAGCTTTCACTAGTAATTTGAATGAAAAAAACTCAGAAGCCACGAGGCGACTCAAAGAAAGTCTTCGTGAATCCCCAGCAACAACATGGGATGACGTCTACAACCGGTATAACATGAAGTTAAGGATCGAGGAAGATATTATCTCACGATCTCAAAAAAATAAAGGGTAAGTTCAGACGGGCGGAAACAGAAAAAAGATCCGGTACAAATAGGTACGAACCATATATGGGCCTAGCTGGAAAAGATTCACGGTCCAAGCATGATCATTCAAGGTACGACCATAGATCTAGAAATAGAGAATCGGGTTTATCATCCAGATATAGAAATGATCGCAACACACGAGAGTCACGAGCTTGAAGGCACGGTTTGGCAGTTATAATTTTAATGTAAGCACTTCCGAGCTCGTAGCTGTTTTAAGAAGCATGGATGATAAGGTACGGTGGCCAAAAGAAATGAGGCCAAATCCAAACAGGCACAATCCCGAACACTGGTGCGAATTTCATAACGATCATAGTCACACAAAAACAGATTATAGGTTGCTACAAGGTGAAGTTGATCATCTGTTGAAGCAAGGGTATCTCACTGAATTATTCTGCAAGAAAAGTAAGCAAGCATACATGAAGAATAGGCAGGAGCCCCCTAAACTGCCTTCTCTAAAAAGGACCGTTAATGTTATAAGCGGGGATAAAAAAATCAATGGTTTGACATATACAGTAGCAAATAAAGTATCCAAAGTCACGATTACCCACGGGAAGCGGGTGCGACATGTCTTAGAGGAAGAAAGCATTACCTTTGATGATACATATGCGGATGGCGTATTAACTCCACATAACGATGCACTGGTAATATCTTTATTTGTACATGACACTAATGTGAAACTAGTTTTGATTGATCCAGGTAGCTCTGTGAATATTATTCTGCTAAGAGTTCTACACGAGATGCAAGCTGAAGCCAAATTAGTACCCAAGGCGCATACTTTGTCCAGGTTCAACAATTCCAGCGTCGTGACGAAAGGTGAGGTAATACTTACTACATTTCCAGAAGGGGTCGTCAAGGATACAAAGTTTCAAGTGGTAGAGATGGAGATGGCTTACAATATGATTCTCGTAAGACTGTGGATCCATGAGATGGACGTCGTTCCATCACTCTTACATCAAGTTATTAAATTTTCATTACCATGGGGAATACATCAAATCCATGGAGATCAACATACATCCAGGAGTATCAACTCCGTGGCAGATTCAAGTATAAGAAACGAAGAAAAATAGCAGTTACAAAATCCAGTTGAGGGCACTACAACACAAACCTCAACTGAACAAGAACGAACAGATGTGGACTCAAGGCCTGATTTTATTCAAGAACCAGAGGAAAATGAAAATACCAAAACAACGATTGAAGAGCCAGAGGCTGTAGTGTTATTCACACAGTGGCCTGAAAGGAAAGTCTACATAGGGGCTAATCTAAGCCAGGACATGAAAGGTAAATTAATTGAATTTTTGAAAACTAACGTGGATTGCTTTGCTTGGTCTCATTCTGATATGACAGAAATATCACCGGAGGTAATAACTCACAAGTTTAATGAAGACTCTTCATGTCCACCTGTCAAACAAAAGAAGAGAAAATAAGGAGCTTTCAAAAATCAGGTGATTCAAGATGAGGTCCAAAAATTATTAAAATTGGGTCTATCCGCGAGGTAAAGTATCCTAATTGGTTAGCCAATACTGTTGTGGTACCAAAAGAGAATGGGAAGTGGCGAGTTTGTGTAGATTGCACAGCTCTTAACAAAGCTTGTCCTAAAGACTCTTTTCCATTACCACATATAGATCAACTAATTGATACTACTACAGGACATGAATTGCTAAGCTTTTTAGATGCATATTCAGGTTATAACCAAATTAAAATGGATCCTCTAGATGAAGAAAAAACTTCATTTATAACAGACAGGGGGACTTACTGCTATAAAGTAATGCCTTTTGGCCTAAAAAATATTGGTGCAGCGTATCAAAGACTGGTGACCAAAATGTTCCAAGAACACTTGGGAAAAACTATGGAGGTCTATATAGACGATATGCTCGTTAAAACTCAATACTCGGGAGATCATATATCGCACTTATTGGATACGTTTCAGATCTTGCAGAAATTCAATATGAAATTAAACCTTGAGAAATGCGCGTTTGGTGTTGCATCAGGTAAGTTTTTAGGTTTTCTTGTTTCTAACCGTGGTATTGAGGTAAATCCAGCACAGATTAAAGCCATTGAAGAAATCCCTGATGTACTTACAAGTAAAAAAGAAGTATAGAGGTTGACATGAAGAATTGCAGCTTTGGGGAGATTTATTTCCAAATTATCCGAAAAGTGCTTTAAATTCTTTTCAGCTCTTAAAAATCAAGATCAGTTCGAATGGACTGAAGAGTATCAACAGGCGCTCAAAAATTTGAAGACATACCTGTCAAATCTACCGTTACTCGCAAAGCCAAAGGTTGGATTAAGATTGCTCATCTATCTTGCTGTCTCAGAAGTGGCGGTAAGTGCTATTTTAGTTCGTGAAGACCAAGGTAAACAGTCTCCAATTTATTACGTTAGTAAATCATTATTAGATGCGGAGACGCGGTATCCTCAATTAGAAAAGGTTGCACTTGAACTAATCATGGCATCTAGAAAACTAAGACCTTATTTTCAATGTCATCCTATTATCGTATTAATTACTTATCCATTACGTAACATATTACACAAGGATGAGTTGTCTGGTAGGTTAGCTAAATGAGCTATAAAATTAAGTGAATATGATGTCACATACCAACCCAGAACCGCGATAAAATCCCAAGTATTGGCAGATTTTTTAGCTAATTTTAGCCAAGAGATGTAATTAGAAGCGGAAAAAGAATTACAGGTTTTCAACGGGTCTGACCCTGGAATTTGGACCTTGTTTGTGGATGGTTCATCTAATGTGAAGGGAGCAGGTTTAGGAATTGTTTTGGTGCCACCTACGGGAGAAACCGTTCGTCAGGCCATAAAATGTCATTCTATAACTAACAATGAGGCGGTGTATGAAGTTGTGATTGCAGGTTTGGAACTGGCACGTGAACTTGGCATTAATCAAATTATAATCAAAAGCGATTCGCAACTCGTGGTTAACCAAATGCTGGGGACTTATACAACCAGGGAAGCATGAATGCAGCAATATTCGAAAAAGGTACGGGATCTGATTAGACAATTTCAAACCTGGAAAGTCACACAGATATCGAGAGATGAAAATGTCGAAGCAGACACCTTAGCTAATCTCGCATATGCGGTAGACGTGGCAAGCAATGAAAATGCTTCTGTATATCATTTGTTTCATTGAGTACTCGATCCAGACAAAAAATAGGTAATTATTAATAATTTAACCTGGGATTGGAGAAACAAGATTGTCTCTTTTTTGCAGTATGGTACCATCCCTGAAGATAAGAAAAAAGCCCACGCGCTTCGGAAAAAGGTTGCACGATATTGTTTAAAGCAAGGTAATCTTTATCGAAAGATGTTCGGTGGCCCCTTAGCAAGATGTATCAGACCTTCTCAAACTGAATATGTAATGAGGGAGATACATGAGGGGCATTGTGGAAATCACACAGGAGGAAGATCACTGGTAAGAACCATGATTAGAACAGGTTATTATTGGCCTAAAATGGAAGAAGAAGCAGAGAATTTCGTGGCTAAATGTGATAAGTGTCAAAGATATGGAAACAACATGCATAGACCTGCGGAACTATTACATCCAGTCATTGCAACGTGGCCTTTTATGAAGTGGGGAATGGATATCGTGGGTCCATTACCACAAGCAAAAGGACAGGTAAAATTCCTACTTGTATTAACTGATTACTATACTGAATGGGTAGAAGCATGAGCATTTAAACAGGTACGGGGAAAAGAGGTTAGAGATTTCATTTGGCAAAATATCATATGTCGATTCGGTGTACCAAAGGAAATCGTGTGTGATAACGGCCCACAATTTATAGGCGCTCAAATCACAGAATCTTTACAAAGCTGGCAAATCAAAAGGATTACATCCACGCCTTACCATCCAGTAGGAAATGGACAAGCTGAATCAACAAATAAAGTCATTATCAACAATTTGAAAAAACGATTGAAAGAATCTAAAGGCAATTGGCCAGAAGTGTTGCCTGATGTTTTATGGGCATATCGCACAACAACAAAAACAAGCACAGGTGAAACACCATTTTCATTGGTGTACGAGACTGAAGCGTTAATTCCGGTTGAGATAGGGGAACCAAGCACGAGGTATACGCAGGCATCAGAAGAAGAGGAAATGCGCATAAACCTTGACTTGCTTGAAGGAAGAAGAGAAATCGCATTGATAAGAATGGAAACACTAAAACAAGTCATTGAACGATATTACAATCGAAAGACACGATTAAGATACTTCAAGATTGGGGACTTCTTACTCAAGAAAGTTTTTCAATCCACGAAGACGGCTAATACGGGAAAATTAAGTCCAACTTGGGAAGGACCTTACAAGATTCATGGTATTGTGGGAAAAGGAGCATACGAGCTGGAGACTATGGACGGCAAGATATTACCTTCACATTGGAATGTCGTTCACCTGAAGGGATACTATTTCTAAAAGAATACCCCTGGTCAGGTATCTACATTTTAAAATTCTATTTTTTGAATTGTTAAAATTTTACTAACGATTTTAGATGATAGGCAAAAAAACTAGCCCATACTAAATGATGAATCACGACCTGCAAGGCACGTGGAATAAATTAAGATTTCATGTCTAGAGTTACAACTATTCTGATAGAAATTCAGACGGGTTAAGCAGTCTCAATCTAAAATTGTACCTCTGAGTCCCGTATGTTTTTCCTTTTCAGGGAAAGGGCCAAATGAGAGGAGCGGTCAAGTGCTCGAGATTTCATGCTTCAATGTTCAAACACTTAGGGGACTATGTGATATATACGTAGACAAATGCATAAAGAAGACAAAGAAGATTGAGAAGCAATCAAAAGTTCAAGAAATCAGCTAGTTCAAAATCAACTCACTAAAAGAGTCAAGTGCAGAGAAAAAACTAATGAAAGATAGTCATGATCCAAGGCTAAGACAAAACCTTACTATAGTTAGGTTATGTCACACCTCCTTTTTTACACACCCGAAGGTATATATAGGGAGTTTTTCCAATTAAAATGACAATCAAAATGGGATTATTTATTTGAAGAATCAGAGTCGCCACTTGGGATAATTTATGGTATCCAAGTCACCGGTTTAAATCCCGGATTGAGGAAACATTGACTCTGTTTTATAGTCCGCGGACACAGAAATTCGGGTAAGGAATTCTGTTAACCCGAGAGAAGGTGTTAGGCATTCCCGAGTTTCGTGGTTCTAGAACGATCGCTTAAACTATCATAATTGGCCTATTATCTGATTTTAATACATGTTTAGCCTATTGTGCATTTTATTCCTTTTAAATCGCTTTTAAATATTTTAAAGAAGATTTCAACGTCATTTAAAACGAGCCTTTGGACCACACCACATAAAATGCACCCGAAGCCCGAGACACATTTTATTTAACGTTGTGAGATTTGGATTTGGGTCACATGAAATGCGCACTCGAATTTAGGAAGGTAAATTATTAAAATAACGCGCCTAAAGCAACTACACGTTTTTTTATTTTGCGAGAGCCATGGAAAATTCAACTAAATAGCACACCACGATTCCTAAAGGATTAAAATTAATTAAATGAGGGCCATGAGTTTTGAGATTTTATTTAGCATGGCGCACTTCAAATTATTCCAAAAGATTGCACTCCACTAAAGCAAACTAAGTATGTTCATATTTATTTCCTTCTAAGTTTGAGATTATTGCAAAGGCCGTGATTTATGGATATGGAATTATTATTGAAGAAATATATGACTTGAGTTATTATGGACCTACCCACCCATGTTGGTATCAAATTTGCTATTGACTTAACATCCTTTAATTTGGATCTAAACTATTACATTGTTCACTCTTCATTTTGAATACATCTTCCTATCTTTCCCTATGAACTACAATCTCATTGAAGAAAGTTAATTTGTCTCTCGTGATCTCTATTTTTGACGCTCTTCCTTCATTTTTTGCTCATATCTTTCAAGTTGGTAGATAACCAAAATATAATATATAAATCAAAAGGAAATATGGTGAAAGAAAAATAATGAAAACATTGGTTAAGAAAATAATGAACCTTTTATATATGAAGATCTTCAATACATATGGAGCAAAAAACCTTCAGATTTAATGTGCAAACGAACCACAATCAAAGGCAACAAGCGGAAACCTTCGAACGAACTCGACTTCGACCTCTTCGGGCTAGTATTTTGGGATATTTTTTAAATTGAGTTTGAAGCTTTTTTATTTGATTTGTGGTGTGATTTAGCACCTGTTTTTGAGGAATTTTTTGGCCTTAAAAAGGATGATAATTGCTTGATTTTTTTATTTTTGTTTTTGAAAGAAAGAAGCAAGAAGAAATAATGAAACTAGTAGAAATTTCCTTTAGCATAAAAGAAGAAAATTTGTTCTCTCTATTCTCCCCCTCTTTTTTTTTCTCCCCCCTTCTCAAATTCTCTCTTCTATTTATAGTAAAATTTTCGAAATTTTTCAGATTTTTTTAAAAAAATATATTTTATTATTTTTTAATTTTTTAATTAAAAGAAATTCCACTTACAAATTGATTTTATTTTTTATAAAAATAAATCCCACCTTTATTTACTTTTATTTTTTAAATTCCAACTTTAATTACTTTTATCTTATTTAAAATCCTACTTTTTAAAAGAGAATTCCACTTATTTAACTTTTCTTAAAAAAACAATCCACTTTCTTTTGCTTTTCTTTTAAAAATGCTACTTTCTTTTACTTTAAATTTATTTTAATTTTCAGATACCCTTATATTTATTTTTTTATTCCAACTTTCTTTTACTTTTTATTTTTTAAAAATTTTCACAAAATTTTATTTTATTTTTTAATTTTCTACTTTCTTTTACTTTTTAAAAAGAGAATTCCACCTACTTTTATATTTATATATATTTTTTTATTCAAAAATTCCCTTTTTATTAATTTTTCAATTACTCCCAAAAATTAAAAAAAATTAATATTTTTCGGATTTTTTTATTTTTTTTAAATAAATATAAAATAATATTAATAGTAATAATTCACCTTTTAAAATTTTATATTTTTACCCTATAATAAAAAGTGTAACAAAGCTAAAATAATTATAGGTTAAAACCCCCTAAAATATTTACATAGAAGAAGTGATAAAAAATTAAATATTATCAAAAATTAGGTACTTACAGCTGCCCCTCTTTGTTTGGAAACATGAAGAGTTTTCAGGCAAAGATAAGGTGAGCCATGTGACTAATTTTTGAACATATTTTTATTCAAAAGGGAAGAAATATGGATAATAGAAAAGAGAAAGGGTGCAACCGAGTCTTGATTTTGGACAGCCTACATATCCCGGGTTATAGGGGAATCAGGTCGCGTGTAGTTCAAGAAGTGGATGAGGTAACGGAGTGATAAGTTCTAGAGTCGCGTGAGGTACCGTTCCGTCAAGGTTCTGGTCCGAGGTCCCATTATTATATCAAAATCAAGAATGAAAAAGACTAATTAAGCGTATCAGCTACGAGTTACAAGATTCCTATCTATAAATCTTCTAAAGTTTGATCTTGAGTCTTGGCTGGTTCTTCATGCAGACTTTAGATTTGAACCTTGACGCTTACTATTTGCAGGTGCTAGTCCATCCTTCTTCAGCTTTTTGGATCAAGACCTTGCATGTAGTGCTTGTGACATTGGCCATGTCTTGAGCAGCCCACATCTTTCATCAACTTCTGCATTTGGATTCACTTCTTGCCTTTCTTTTTTTATTTATTCTGGATTGTGACTATCTTCTGTTGATCACCTCGGACTGTTAACTCGCATTTTTGCCGCGAACTTCTTTTGTTGTTGGCTTGCATTGTAATCTGAGATGCTTTTCCCTTTCCTTCAGGTGGGCACCTGATTGCTGAACTTGAGCCGTCTTCCTTTGATCATTTTTGCCTTCCCTTTGTTCCTCCGGGTGGGTTCCTGCAATCAAAACAAGTAAAACACATGAAATCTTCTGCCCCAGTTTGCACTAGGAAGATTTGTGAGTTGTTAGAAAAATTGTAAACCACTTAACTAATGATGCAGTGATGAGAGTAAACTAAAGACTAGACTAAGATGTGTGTTTCCTACGAGTAACACTAAGAAACTTTGACTAGCAAATGCGTCTGCTAAAAAAATAAAACCTGAATGAACCAAACTAGGAAGTGCGTCTACTAAGGGTGAATTTAAATGACCAAGATTTGGAAGTGCGTCTCCTATGGGTGAAAACTTCAGTGACTAAAATTAGGAAGTGCGTCTCTTATGAATGAACTCTCAATTTAGGAAATGCGTCTCCTACAGGTGTATCCTGAAAGACCCAGACTAAGAAGTGCATCTCCTAGGGGTGAAATTTCAATGACTCAAACTAGGAAGTGCGTCTCCTATGAATGAACTATCAATTTAGGAAGTGCGTCTCCTATAGGTGAAAATCAACTTAGGAAGTGCGTCTCCTAGGGGTGAAACTTCAATGACTCAAACTAGGAAGTGCGTCTCCTATAGGTGTATCCTGAAAGACCTAGACTAAGAAGTGCGTCTCCTAGGGGTGAAACTTCAATGACTCAAACTAGGAAGTGCATCTCCTATGAATTAACTATCAATTTAGGAAGTGCGTCTCCTATGGGTGAAAATCAACTTAGGAAGTGTGTCTCCTATGGGTGAAACTTCAATGACTCAAACTAGTAAGTGTGTCTTCTATGGATGAACTCTCAATTTAGGAAGTGCATCTCCTATAGGTGTATCCTGAAAGACCCAGACCAAGAAGTGCGTCTCCTAGGGGTGAAACTTTAATGACTCAAACTAGGAAGTGTGTCTCCTATGAATGAACTATCAATTTAAGAAGTGTTTCCCCTACAGGTGAAACTTTAACGACTCAAACTAGGAAGTGTGTCTCCTATGAATGAACTATCAATTTAGGAAGTGTGTCTTCTTGTCACGACCCAATTCCCAACCCGGTCGTAATGGCGCCTCTCGTGAAGACAAGGCCAGCCAACGAAACAATAACACCTCATTTAACAATTACTTAGCATGAATATGTATAAATCATAGATAATATAATAATAAGTACGGAATAAACGTGATAAAACAGGGATACCATCCCGAATCAGCCCGAAATCGGGGTGTCACAAGTCACGAGCTACTGCAAAGTTTACTAAAGTACTACAAGTCTGGAACTAGGAACAAAGTCCGAAGATAATGAAAATAAAGAAGATAAAGGAGAAAACGGGGCTGTGGACGTCGACAGCTACCTCGTCACTCCTAGTCCGCCTGGTCTGGAAGGAAATCAGCGCTCAGGAACGAACTCTGCTATGCCTGTATCTGCACACATGGTGCAGGGAGTAATGTGAGTACTCCGACCCAGTGAGTAATAAAAATAAATAACGACTGAGAACATAAAATCCCATGAAAGCACAAATAATGCTATCTCAAGCAGTAAAATCAGTTAAACAGCAAAACCAGAAAAATATAGCAAGAATTCTCTTTAAAAATAGTTAAAGACAAATATTCTCAACCAGTAAGAAATGCTCAGAAACCTGCCCCTCGGGCACAATATCAAACTCTCAATACAGTATCAGCCCCGCGGGCTCAGTATCAATCACACAGTACAACATCAGCCCCTCAGGCTCACTCTCAAATCACATGGGTACCCGCGCTCACTGTGGGTGTGCAGACTCCGGAGGGGCTCCTACAGCCAAGCGTTATCATCATAAGGACTAAAAGCCTGAACATATCAATATGAGGCCTGAAAGCCTGCTCACAATACACTCGAGTCCTGAAAGCCTCCTCACATATCGCTCGAGGCCTGAAAGCCTCCTCACATATCACTCGAGGCCTAAAAGCCTCCTCACATATCACTCGAGGCCTGAAATCCTCCTCACATCACTCATCATATCCTCACACATGGCCCTCGGTCTTAATCAGTACGAAAATTATCATAAGCCACTCGGGCATCAGTAAAAAATAAAAATGCCCAGCTCAAACAATAGTTCACATATCAGTTAAAACTCCAAGTTTAAGTAAAAATATAGCTGAGTTCATGAAACAATGTAATTCAACTGGACTCAGTTCAAATAATATTTTGAATAGTGAGGAAAACAGTGATGATAGCTCATAAGGAGTTCAAACAGTCGGCAATAAGCCTAAATATGGCAATAAGCCCAAGTCATAGTGAAAAACAACAAGTCATAACTAAATACGTGGTAAAATATCATCCGGACTGGACCAAATCACAATCCCCAATAGTCAATGACCCCGCGCTCGTCATTGAACGCGTTTCTCATCTCAACAAAGTACCAAGTTGTGCAAATCCGGGGTCTCAAACCCTCAGGACATCATTTAAAATCATTACTCACCTCTAGCCGGCCAAAAGTCTAGCTTAATATGCCTTTTCCTCTCGAATCGACCTCCTCGTGCGTCGAATCTGATCAAAACCACTAGGAATACGTCACAATAGGCTAAGGAAACATAACCCAATCGAAAAGACTCGAAAAATATCAAAAATCACGAAGTTGGCAAAACTCGAGACCCGGGCCCACTTCTCGAAAAATTAAAAAATTCACATCACCGGATTTTTCATCTTGCCACGAGTCTATACATATCAAATTTACCAAAATCCGAGCTCAAATGCTCCCTCAAATCCCAAATTTTCATTTCAAAATTCAAGCCCTAGTCCTTCCCTTTTTGATCCCATTTTTATGAATTTCAAGGTGGGATTCTACAATTAAATCACGATTTTAGTCCATAGGACTTACCACCAATCAATCCCAGTCGAAATCCCCTTCAATCCCCGTCCAAAAGCTCTCAAGGTTGCTCTAAAATGGTGGAAATTAGACTTAGCTGGCGGAGGAAATAATATAATAAAACCCTTCTGCCCAGATATTTTACTCTATGCGAACGCGATGGACCTCTCGCGTTCGCGATGACCAAATTTCAGCTCTACCAAAAATACCCTTCGCGCATGCAGTTGCACCCACGTGAACGCAAAAGGTTTGGGACCTTAAGCTTACGCGAACGCGGACATTACCTCGCGAACGCGAAGGACAAAAGCCTTGGAATCCAACTTCCTCATACGCGAACGCATGCTCTCTCACACGAATGTAGTGCATGACCAACTCACCTTACGCGATCGCGAGGCCTCAGACGCAAACGCGAAGACCAAAACTCCTGTCCCTCAAATTCCTTCTACGCGTTCGCGACTCACCAATGCGAACGCGGAGAATAATTCTTCTGCAACACTTCTGCAACACGAATAGCTGAAAACCTGCAATCTCTTAAGTCCAAAAATGGTCTGATTGACCATCCGAAACCACCCTAAGGCCCCCGGGACCTCAACCAAAAGCACCAACACCTCCTAAAACATCATACGAACTTGTTCCAATCATCAAAACACATCCAACAACACTAAAATCATCATTTCTCATTTGATTCAAGTCTAAGTTCTTCTTAAACTTCCAAAATACGCATTTGATCAAAAACCCGACAAAACACTTCCGAATCATCTAAAATTTTGCAGACACATCCCAAATCACCTAACGAAGCTACTGCAACTCTAAGAATTCCATTCCGATCCTCGGATCAAAATCTCACCTATCAACGGAAATCGCCAAAACACTAACTTCGCCAATTCAAGCCTAATCTTACACCGGACCTCCAAAATCAATTTCGATCACGCTCCTAAGTCACAAATCATCCCCCGAAGCTAACCAAATCACCGGAAATCACATCCAAGCCCTCTAACTCAATAGTCAACATCCGATTGACTTTTCCAAAACAAGTCTTCCTTAAAGAGACTAAGTGTCTCATTTCCATCTAAAACCAATCCAATTTGACTCGATCACCTCAAATACCGATAATGAAGCATAGAGAAATATAAGATGAGGAAAACGGGGCGGTAACTCACGTAATGACGGGATGGGTCATCACATCCTCCCAAACTAAAACAAACGCTCGTCCTCGAGTGGGTCAAGAAATATACCCAGAGCCTCAAATAAGTTAGGATATCTGCTCCGCATCTCCCGCTCGGTCTCCCAAGTAGCCTCCTTCACGGGCCGACCCCTCCACTGCACCTTCATTGAAGCTATATCCTTTGATCTCAACTTTCGAACCTGACGACCCAAAATAGCCACTGGCTCCACATCATAGGTCAAATCATCATCCAGCTAAACAGTACTGAAGTCCAAAACATGAGACGGGTCCCCAACATACTTTCGGAGCATAGATACATGAAATACCGGATGCACGCTAGACAAGCTGGGTGGCAAAGCAAGCTCATAAGCCACCTCCCCAATCCTCCTAAGTATCTCAAAAGTCCCAATGAACCGCGGACTCAGCTTCCCTTTATTTCCAAACCGCATAACACCCTTCATGGGCAAAAACTTCAACAAGACCTTCTCCCCCACCATATATGACACATCCCGAACCTTTCGGTCCGCATAACTCTTCTGACGCGACTGTGCTATACGGAGCCTCTCCTGAATCAACTTCACCTTATCTAAGGCGTCCTGAACCATCTCTGTCCCCAATAATCTAGCCTCACCGGGCTCGAACCATCCAATAGGAGATCTACACCGCCTCCCATACAACGCCTCGTATGGAGCCATCTGAATGTTCGACTGATAGTTGTTTTTGTAGGCAAACTCTATAAGCGGCAGAAACTCATCCCAAGAGCCCCCAAAATCAACAACACATGCACGCAACATATCCTCCAATATCTGGATAGTACGCCGGACTGCCCGTCCGTCTAAGGATGAAACGTTGTGGTCAACTCCACCAGTGTACCCAACTCCAGTTGAAAAACTCTCCAGAACTGAGAAGTGAACTGAGTACCCCTATCTGAGATAATAGACACTGGAACCCCATGCAATCGGGCAATCTCCCGGATAAAGATCCCTACCAGCCGCTCCGAAGAATAGGTAGTACATACTGGAATGAAGTGCGCGGACTTGGTCAGCCGATCTACAATCACCCAAACCGAATCAAATTTCCTCAAAGTCCAAGGGAGACCACTCACAAAATCCATAGTAATCCTCTCCCACCTCCACTCAGGAATAACCATCCGCTGAAGAACACCGCCCAGCCTCTGATACTCGTACTTTACCTGCTGACAGTTGAGACACCGAGCTACAAACCCTACAATATCTTTCTTCATCCTCCTCCACCAATAGTGTTGCCTCAAGTCCTGATACATCTTCGGGACACCCGGATGAATGGAATACCGCGAGCTGTGGGCCTCCTCCAATATCAACTCTCGAAGCCCGTCCATATTGGGCACACAAATCCGGCTCTTCATCCTCAATACACCATCATCATCAATAGTCACATCCCTGGCATCATCATGCTGAACCCTATCCTTAAGGACAAGCAAATGTGGATCATCATACTTGCGCTCTCTGATGTGGTCATACAAGGAAGACCGAGAAACTACACAAGCCAACACCCGACTAGGCTCCGAAATATCTAACCTCACCATCCGATTGGCCAAGGCTTGGACATCAACTGCAAAGGGCCTCTCCCCAACTGGAATGTACGCCAAGCTACTCATACTAACCGCCTTCCGGCTCAAAGCATCGGCCACTAAATTGGCCTTCCCCGGGTGATACAAAATGGTAATATCATAGTCCTTGAGTAACTCTAGCTACCTCTGCTGCCTCAAATTAAGATCCTTTTGCTTGAGTAGATGCTGAAGACTGCGATGATCGGTGAATACCTCACAGGATACTCCATACAAATAGTGCCTCCAAATCTTCAAAGCATAAACTATAGCAGCCAATTCCAAATCATGTACAGGGTAGTTCTTCTCGTGGGACTTCAACTGACGAGAAGCATATGCAATAACTCTACCCTCCTGCATCAACACACATCCGATCCTAACTCTCAAAGCATTACAATATACTGTGTAAGAACCTGAAGCTGATGGCAATACTAACACTAGAGTGTGGTCAAAGCTATCTTGAGCTTCTAGAAGCTCTCCTCGCACTCATCCGACCACACAAATGGAGCACCTTTCTAAGTCAACTTGGTCAAGGGCGATGCGATAGAGGAAAATCCCTGAACAAACCGGCAATAATACCCTGCCAACCTAAGGAAACTACGAATCTCTGTGGCTGAGGTCGGTCTAGGCCAACACTACACCGCCTCTATCTTCTTCAGGTCACCTGAATACCCTCGCTGGACACCACGTGTCCTAAGAAAGCCACTGACCCAAGCCAAAACTCACACTTGGAGAACTTTGCATAAAGCTTCTCCTCCCTCAATCTCAGTAATACCACTCGCAAATGCTGAGCGTGCTAGTCCTGGCTACATGAGTACACCAATATATCATCAATGAAAACAATCACGAACAAATCCAGATATGGCCAAAATACACTGTTCATCAAGTGCATGAACGCGGCTGGGGCATTAGTCAGACCAAAGGACATAACAAGAAACTCATAGTGCCCATATCTAGTCCTGAAAGCCGTCTTCATAATATCTGAATCCTTGATCTTCAGCTGATGATAGCCTGAACAGAGATCAATCTTGGAGAACACCCTTGCCCCCTGAAGCTGGTCAAACAAATCATCAATGTGAGGTAGAGGATACTTGTTCTTCACTGTTACTTTGTTCAATTGCCTGTAGTCAATGCACATTCTCATTGTGCCATCTTTCTTTTTCACAAATAGAACCAGTGCACCACACGGTGACACACTCGGCCATATGAACCCCTTATCTAGGAGCTCCTGAAGTTGATCCTTCAACTCTTTTAACTCTGATGGTGCCATACGATAGGGCGGAATGGAAATGGGTTGAGTGCCCGGCACCAGGTCAATACCAAAGTCAATATCCCTGTCCGGCGGCATGCCCAACAAGTCTGCCGGAAAAAAATTAAGGAACTCCCTCATAACAGGAACAGAATCAAGACAAGGAGTCTCAGCTCCAACATCCCTCACGAAAGCCAAATATGATAAACAACCTTTTCCAACCATCCGCTGGGCCTTTAGGAAATAAATCGCCCTACTGGGAACATAGTCAGACATACCACGCCACTCGATCTTCGGAATACCCGATATGGCAAGAGTGACTGTCTTAGCGTGACAGTCCAGAATAGCATGACATGGAGACAACCAGTCCATGCCCAGAATAACATCAAAGTCTACCATGCTCAATAGCAATAGATCAACTCGGGTCTCCAGACCCCCAATAGTCACTAAAGACGACCGATATACATGGTCTACCACAATAGTATCGCCCACCGGGGTAGATACATGAATAGGTAAAGCAAGACACCCCCGGGTCGTACCCAAATGATGGGCAAAATAAGAAGACACATAAGAATAGATAGAACCAGGATCAAATAAAACTGAGGCATCCCTATGGCAGACTGAAATAATACCTGTGATAACTGCATCCGAAGCAATAGCATCTGACCTGCCCTGAAGAGCATAGAAGCGAGCCTGACCACCACCCGATCGGCCTCCCCCTCTGGGGCAACCCCTGGCTTCCTGACCCTTACCCCTAGCTGGCGGGGCGGGTGCTAAAGAAATTGGGCCAAAAGATGAGGGCTGACCCCTATGTTGAGATTGACTACCACGAAGCCGAGGACACTGCCTCCACATATGCCCAAACTCTCTGCACTCATAACAACTCCCGGGTGCTGGAGAATAGGACTGAAGGGAACCCCGCGTGCCAGAGTGACTAGCTGATGCACTCAGCCTGGAAGAACCCTGAACAGATGGAGCTCGCGATAAACCCTGTGTCGGAAGAGCGCTAAGAGATGGCTGACTTTGCTGATAACCCTGATGAACCTGACCGGAAGATGACCCACGATACTCAGAGCGAGCCGACTGAGGAGGCCTGAAAGAATGACCTCTGCCCTACTGGAATTGTCCCCTAGACGGAGCACTACTAAAGCTACCAGAACCTCGAGGCCTCTTGGCCTCCCTCTCCTCTCTGTCCTGATGGCGAGCCATCTCAATATCATGAGCAATATCAACTGCATCCTCAAAGAAAATACCCAGAACTCTCTCTCGAGTCATCAAAACACGAAGGTGATAGTTAAGTCCATTTACAAACCTCTTTATGCTCTCTCTATCGGTCGAAACTATCCAGGAGGCATGACGAGCCAACTCAAAAAATCTCGCTTCATACTGTGTCATAGTCATGTCTCCCTGTCGAAGCCACTCGAACTACCTACGCAGCTTCTCTCTCTGAGACTGTGGTACCCACTTTTCTAGAAAGATTGTGGAGAACTCCTACCATGACAACGGTGCTGCACCTGCCGTCCTACGCCGCTCATACGCCTCTCACTATGTGAAGGCAGCCCCAGTGAACTGAAATGCGGTGAATGCTACTCCACTGGACTCCAAAATCCCTGTCGTCCGAAGCATACGTTGACACTTATCAAGAAAACCCTGGGCATCCTCACCATGAGCACCACTGAAAACTAGAGGCTGGAGCCTACTGAACCTTTCAAGACGACGCTGCTCATCGTCTGGCATAGCTGGAACTACAAAGTCCTGAACTGGTGCAACCGGCTGAGTTGGAGCTGCTCCCAGTGTCTGCAAACCCTGCACTACCTACTCAGGTGTGCGAGCAGCGGGGGTCTGACTGCCTCCCCCGGCCTGAGAAGTAGCTGCTGTAGTAGTGGCTGAAACTACCTGGGCTGGGCTAGTGCAAACTGATAGTATCTGAGCCAAGGTCTCCTGGAGACCCGAAATCAAAATAGGCACCGCCGGTGCCTGAACAAGTGCTGCTGGAATTTCTGCAGCTGAGGCCTGATCCTAAGCCGAGGCAACTGGTGGAGCAACTGGTGCTGCCCTTGCGGCTCTGCCTCTACCACGACCACGACCGCGTCCACAGCCTCTAGTGCCCTTAGTAGGTGGTAGTGGTGGTCGTCTGTCTCGTCCTGTAGCACAGTTCCTCGCCATCTACGAGAGAGTAGAACACAGAAGTTTAGTTCTCGGATCAACAAAGTCGCACGACAAGAATTTCAAGAATGTGAAGTTTTCCTAAGGGTTCTGCAGCCTCTCGAGGATATATACAGACGTCTCCGTACCGATCCGCGAAACTCTACTAAACCTGCTTATGAATCGTGAGACCTAGTAATCTAGGCTCTGATACTAACTTGTCACGACCCAATTCCCAACCCGGTCGTGATGGCGCCTCTCGTGAAGACAAGGCCAGTCAACGGAACAATAACACCTCATTTAACAATTACTTAGCATGAATAAGTCTAAATCATAGATAATATAATCATAAGTGCGGAATAAACGTGATAAAATAGGGATACCATCCCGAATCAGCCCAAAATCGGGGTGTCACAAGTCACGATCTACTGCAGAGTTTACTAAAATACTACAAGTCTAGAACTAGGAACAAAGTCCGAAGATAATGAAAATACAGAAGATAAAGGAGAAAACGGGGTTGTGGACGTTGACAGCTACCTCATCACTCCTAGTCCGCCTGGTCTGGAAGGAAATCAGCGATCAGAAACGAACTCTGCTATGCCTAGATCTGCACACATGGTGCAGGGAGTAATGTGAGTACTCCGACCCAGTGAGTAATAAAAATAAATAACGACTGAGAACATAAAATCCCATGAAGGCACAAATAATGTTATCTCAAGTAGTAAAATCAGTTAAACAATAAAACCAGAAAAATATAGCAAGAATTCTCTTTAAAAACAGTTAAAGACAAATATTCTCAACCAGTAAGAAATGCTCAGAAACTTGCCCCTCGGGCGTAATATCAAACTCTAAGTACAATATCAGCCCCGCGAGCTCAGTATCATTCACACAGTACAACATTTTCCCGTCGGGCTCACTCTCAAATCACATGGGTACCCGCGCTCACAATATGTGTACAGACTCCGGAGGGGCTCCTACAGCCCAAGCGCTATCATCATAAGGCCTGAAAGCCTGAACATATCAATATGAGGCCTGAAAGCCTCCTCACACATCGCTCAAGGCCTGAAAGCCTCCTCACATATCACTCAAGGCCTAAAAGTCTCGTCACATATCACTCGAGGCCTGAAAGCCTCCTCACGTCACTCATCATATCCTCACACATGGACCTCGGCCTCAATCAGTCCAAAAATGATCATAAGCCCCTCGGGCATCAGTAAAACAAAAATGCTCAGCTCAAACAATAGTTCAAATATCAGTCAAAACTCCAAGTTTGAGTAAAAATATAACTGAGTTCATGAAACAGTGTAATTCAAATGGACTGAGTTCAAATAATATTGAATAGTGAGGAAAACAGTGATGATAGCTCATAAGGAGTTCAAACAGTTGGCAATAAGCCCAAATATGACAATAAGCCCAAGTCATAGTGAAAAACAATAAGTCATAGCTAAATACGATGTAAAATATCATCCGGATTGGACCAAATCACAATCCCTAATAGTAAATGACCCCGCGCTCATCATTGAATGCGTGTCTCATCTCAACACAGCACCAAGTAGTGCAAATCCGGGGTCTCAAACCCTCAGGACATCATTTAAAATCATTACTCACCTCTAGCCGGCCAAAAGTCTAGCTCAATATGCCTTTTCCTCTCGAATCGACCTCCTCGTGCGTCGAATCTGATCAAAACCACAATCAATACGTCACAATAGGCTAAGGAAACATAACCCAATCAAAAAGACTCGAAAAATATAAAAATTACGAAGTTGGCAAAACCCGAGCCCCGGGCCCATTTCTCGAAAAATTATAAATTCACATCAACGGATTCCTCATTTCGCCACGAGTCTATACATATGAAATTTACCAAAATCTGAGTTCAAATGCTCCCTCAAATCCCAAATTTTCATTTCAAAAGTCAAGCCCTAGTCCTTGCCTTTTTTATCCCATTTTTATGAATTTCAAGGTGGATTCTACAATTAAATCACGATTTTAGGCCATAGGACTTACCTCCAATCAATCCCAGTCGAAATCCCCTTCAATCCCCATCCAAAAGCTCTCAAGGTTGCTCAAAAATGGTGGAAATTAGACTTGGCTCACGGAGGAAATAATATAATAAAACCCTGCTGCCCAGATATTTTACTCTATGCGAACGCGAGGGACTCTCACGTTTGCGATGACCAAATTTCACCTCTGCCGAAAATACCCTTCGTTCATGCGGTTGCACCCACGTGAACGCGAAGGTCTGGGACCTTAAGCTTACGCGAACGCAGGCATTACCTCGCGAACGCGAAGGCCAAAAGCCCTGGAATCCAACTTCCTCATACGCGAACGCATGCTCCCTCACACGAACGCGGTGCATGACCAACTCACCTTACGCGATCGCGAGGCCTCAGACGCAAACGCGAAGAACAAAAATCCTGGCCCTCAAATTCCTTCTATGCGTTCACGACTCGCCAATGCGAACGCGAAGAACAATTCTTCTGCAACACAAATAGCTGAAAACCTACAATCTTTTAAGTCCAAAAATGGTCCGATTGACCATCTGAAACCACCCTAAGGCCCTCGGGACCTCAACCAAAAGTACCAAAACCTCCTAAAACATCATACGAACTTGTTCCAATCATCAAAACACATCCAACAACACTAAAATCATCATTTCTCATCAGATTCAAGCCTAATTTCTTCTTAAACTTCCAAAATACGCATTTGATCAAAAACCCGACAAAACACTTCCGAATCATCTGAAATTTTGCACACACATCCCAAATCACCTAACAAAGCTACTGCAACTCTCGAAAAGCCATTTCGACCCTTGGATCAAAATCTTACCTATCAACCAGAAATCGACAAAACACTAACTTCGCCAATTCAAGCCTAATTCTACATCGGACCTCCAAAATCAATTATGATAATGATCCTAAGTCAAAATTCATCCCCTGAAGCTAACTGAATCATCGGTAATCACATCCAAGCCCTCTAACTCAATAGTTAACATCTGGTTGCCTTTTCCAAAATAAGCCTTCCTTAAAGAGACTAAGTGTCTCATTTCCATCTAAAACCAATCCAACTTGACTAGATCACCTCAAATACCGATAATGAAGCATAGAGAAACATAACATGAGGGAAATGGGGTGGTAACTCACGTAACGACGAGCCGGGTCGTCACACTCCTACAAGTGAAACTTTAATGACTCAAACTAGGAAGTGCGTCTCCTATGGATGAACTATCAATTTATGAAGTGTGTCTTCTATGGGTGAAAATTTAATGACTCAAACTAGGAAGTGCGTCTCCTATGAATGAACTCTCAATTTAAGAAGTGCGTCTCCTATGGGTGAAAATCAACTTAGGAAGTGCATCTCCTAGGGGTGAAACCATAATGACTCAAACTAGGAAGTTCGTCTCCTATGAACTATCAATTTAGGAAGTGCGTCTCCTACAGGTAAAATATTAATGACTCAAACTAGGAAGTGTGTCTCCTAGGAATGAACTATTAATTTAGGAAATGCGTCTCCTACAGGTGAAACTTTAATGACTCAAACTAGGAAGTGTGTATCCTATGAATGAACTATCAATTTAGGAAGTGCGTCTCCTACAGGTGAAACTTTGATGACTCAAACTAGGAAGTGTGTATCCTATGAATGAACTATCAATTTAGGAAGTGCGTCTCCTACAGGTAAAACTTTAATGACTCAAACTAGGAAGTGTGTCTCCTATGAATGAACTATCAATTTAGGAAGTGCGTCTCCTATGGGTGAAACTTTAATGACTCAAACTAGGAAGTGCAACTCCTATGAATGAACTCTCAATTTAAGAAGTGTGTCTCCTATGGGTCAAAATCAACTTAGGAAGTGCGTCTCCAAGGGGTGAAACTTTAATGACTCAAACTAGGAAGTGCGTCTCCTATGAACTATCAATTTAGGAAGTGCGTCTCCTACAGGTGAAACTTTAATGACTCAAACTAGGAAGTGTGTCTCCTATGAATGAACTATCAATTTAGGAAGTGCGTCTCCTATAGGTAAAACTTTAATGACTCAAACTAGGAAGTGCGTATCTTATGAATGAACTATCAATTTAGGAAGTGCGTCTCCTACAGGTGAAGCTTTAATGACTCAAACTAGGAAATGCGTACCCTATGAATGAACTATCAATTTAGGAAGTGCGTCTCCTAGGGGTGTAACTTTAATGACTCAAACTAGGAAGTGTGTCTCCTATGAATGAACTATCAATTTAGGAAGTGCGTATCCTACAGGTGAAACTTTAATGACTCAAACTAGGAAGTGTGTCTCTTATGAGTGAACTCTTAATTTAGGAAGTGTGGCGTCTCCTATGGTTGAACTTAAATGACCTAAACTAGGAAGTGCATCTCCTACGGGTGATACTTCAACGACTCAAACTAGGAAGAGTGTATCCTAGGGGTAATGTGTGATCTTCTTAATAGACTTTGCGTAAGCAAAACTGGGGCATTACACCTGAAAAATTCAAGCTTCCAAGCTTTGATATGAACATAGCCTTCCTCCCTGTTTCAGACAAAGAAAACTTATGAGTTTAAACATGGTGGTTGGTTTGTGGCCTTGACTTCACGGCGATTGCTCCTTCACTTGTCATGATAACTTTGATTTCACCTTGAAATACTTTGCTTGCTTATTGACTAACCAATTTCTCGGCCACCCTTATCACTGAAAATGGCTTTTCTCCGTCTAGACCCAATATCCTTTATTTGTTGCATGGCTCATGAACTGGCATCTACCCAACCTTTGTGTCTCGCATGAATACCAACGCATGTTGATTGTTACTAGCTCAGTGCGTTGCTGTTCTTTCCTGACTTATGTTGCTTTGATGTGCTAGCCAGACTCCGTTTTATGCAATTGGAGAGCTGATGGCTAATTTTGAAGTCATGTTTTACTTGTTCTGACCAACAGACCAAGAGGAAATAAACAAGACAAAAGGAACAGAGTAAAGGACAAAGGAAAAAGATGATTCCTAACAAGAAAACTACAAAGTAGAAACCTATCGGATATGGATACCAACTATAATGACCATGACATGCACCTGCGGCCTATTCTGTTAAGCAAATCTGATGTTCAGCTCTTGTCGTACCCCTTTGCCGTGAAACTGGGCTTCAATGCTCCGGTTATCCAATCTGATTCATAATATTTATTCGACTTGTAGTGCCCGAAGGTTTTTTACTATTAAACCTCTCTCATTTTGGTCTTTCTCTCTGCTCCCGTCGCCTTACAGTGCCCGTGAGGATTTCCACCAATAAGACTCTCTAATTTTATTTTATTTTTATTTTTTTCATTTTCCTCGTTTGGACCAGAGTGTTGCCCCTGATATGAATCACTTTTGCTTGCTCGACTTGGCATCTTTTGAAGACTGATCAGAAGGTCTTTCTTTGGACCGTAACGTGGGCTTTTGGATAGTGTTAGAAAGAAGGGATAAAGGCTCAAAAACAGATAAAAAGGGCTAAAAATTACAACTTTTGGAATCAGAACTCTTATAACAACCACAACTTCTGCCCTAGTATCTTTGCTTGGGGATCTTTTAATTTTTTTGTGATATGACCGAACCGTGAGGCTGCCTACGTATCCTTAAAGGAATCAGGTCAAACGTAGTTCACATCATGAATATTACTTTATTTTTTTGTGATTTTTCTTTTCTTTTCTTTTTTTTCTTTTTGTTGTTTTGTTGTTATTTATTTTTTCTTTTCTCCCCCTTTTTTTTTTATTTTCTCTTTTTTTACTTAGCTTTCAAGCTTGTGTTTCTAATTTTTGCTACTGATTTCGAAAGAGGGGTATGAAAGAAATCAAATAAGGCTCAAAGGGGTAACGAAGAATAAAGTGTTTAGATAGCAGAACAAAATGCCTTCGTCATTCCAATCTTCAAAACATGCTAAGCACAAACAACGCGATTAAACAAACATTTGTAACATCTTCTGATTGTGCTAGATTTGATAGCTATATCCACACATTTGCTTTGTTAAATACAAAGCACCATTGGGAAACACTCTCACTCTCATTATCACGAACGATCTTTGCCAATTTGGGCGAACTTGCCTTTAATTTCAAACTGATGCGGCATGAAACATAAGATTTCTTTATGTTCTATCTGTCCCAGTTTCACATGATTCGGGCTTCAAATGATCTCAAAATGTCCAAATATGTTCTTATTTCCCTCGAGTGCCTCTATCATCTTCCCAATTGCTTCATGATTGAACTATAAAGAGAACAGAAATGACTAGAAATAATAGAAAATAGGACATTGCATTATACGGTAAAACAGTTCGAACACAAGACAAGCAAACTAAACTGGGGTTACAACCCTTAGAACAAACCTAGACAATACTAAATGAGATACTACGACCAAATGAATGGACAAAATCAAAAGATAAAAGGGTTTGATTTACAAGACAATATCCAGATTACAACCCTGAAATAACCTGGACAACAGAAATGACAACAAAATCAGCCACCAAAACTCCTCCCTGGCTAGCCAAAAGATGGAGCATCCTTCCAATCACCAAACTCAATATCTTAGCCACTGACTTCTGCATCAATATTGCCAAGATCATTACCAACTTCAATATCATCAGCTTTAGTCAACACGTTCCCAAGAGGACTCATATGCTCTCTATTATTGTCATTGATCACAATTACCCTTTCGTGAATCATTCTTTCTATTTCCTTTTTCAAAGAAAAAAATTCTCAATGCTATGCCCTTGGACATTAGATTGGTACATGCATCGTACAGTAGGATCAAATCCTTTTGCATATGGGTCTGGAGTATAACCGAGGAGCGGCTCAATCAGGCCAGAACGCTTTAGCTTTTCAAACAACTTGCATAAGATTCTCCAAAAGCATTCTCTTTTTTCAATAGTCTTTTTATTTTATACGCTGGCCTCGGTTGGAACCTTTTGCGAGCAGGTTGCTGATGTTTTTGAGGAGGCGAATGAGACATTTGTGGCAGCGGTGCGGACCATCGCGGGCCTTGGAGAAGTGGAGCATGTGTTGGTGTAATGTGGACAGGATATCGGGGAAGTGATGTATGGTTTCGGGGGTTCTGTGGAGAGAAGTGGCTGTCGGGAGAATTAAAAGGATATCCATGTGGTTGATATGGAGGTTGAGCGCGTTTAGCAAGAACGACCACTGGACCTTGTCGTTGGAGGGGCTTAACAATATCTTTTCTGTCTATGGAAAGATTATCCTGAGCAACATGTTCGCTCCATCTGAGCCAAAACTTCCTAAAACTTTCTTTAGGTTTCTTTTCTATCTGAGATATGGAGGATTGGTCTAGGACAATATCTGTATTGTTCTGAAAGTGTCGCACAAAATCCTGAGCCATGTCATCCCATGTATGCCACTTACCGACATCTTGACGATTATACCATTCAAAAGCTACCCCAGTCAAGCTCTTCCTGAAATACGCTATCAACAAATCATCTTTCTTGACAACACTGCAATAATCCCTCAGATGGGCTATTGGATCTCCACACTCATCATTCAAGTTAAATGTTGGCACTTTAAACCTTGCGGGCAGGCAAACATCAGGGAGTGTACACAACTCTTGGTAAGACATGCTGCCTTGGTCTCCCGTCCCTTGCATGTTCTTTAAGGACTGTTCTATGTTCTTCAGCCTCCCAGAACTTGAAGGAAGAGTGATGGAGATACTAGGGTGATTGGGAGATGCCAAAGTTTGGGTAAGGGCATCATCCGAGAAACCAGGTGGTGGCGGTGGTGGTGCCTGCCCAACCATCCAAGCCTGATAAATATTTGTTATGTGCTGCCTTAACATCCTTGCCTCATCAGCCAAGCCAGTGTCTTGTTCAACCAAACGTTTTTGGGTACCAATATCAACCAACCCAATTTTGTTGTTATCTGCCATTGCCTTTTGGCTTTCAGGTTGTGGAGAGGAGTTACTACTTTGGGAACCACAAACCAACCACCTTTCTGAATATTGAACAAAATGGGAGAATCCTGTTAGCCTTAGGGCTTTTAACACATAGGCAAATGTACATTAGGGATGCAATGTACCTAAGCAGTTAATCATTTCTATTATGCATTTGCTCGGTTGTTTGTGTCATCCCAGCCTTTCCTAATCATGAACTCTCCTTCTATTGTCACTCACGCCTTTTTCTTTTATTTTTTCTTTTAGTTGTAGTCGAATCTTATGGAGATTGCCTACGTATCATGACCCCGCATGAATCAGACGGAGCGTAGTTTTGGCAGATAAGTGCAAAAATGGCTTTAAAAAAATGGATTTTTTTTAAAACTTTTCCATTAAAGAAAATTTGTTTATTACAACGACACCTTGTATTACCAGATTAACATACTCTAAAAGATTCTAACATCAAAATGGCAATACAGTCTAAAAATAGACTAACAGACAAATATAAATTTTTAAAAAAGAAATCATCACTGTTTCTCAAAAAATTTCATAAATATTCGGTTTTGTCAATATGGCCTTTCAGCACTTTTAAAGAATATTTAAAGGCTGTATTTGCTAACCGGCCAAAAATTTTGAGAAATAACCAAAGGTGGTTGTTCTTGCAAAAAGGGCCTTCCGGCGTCCTTTTGGGGCCATTCGGCTATTTTGGACAAGAATGACATCACCTTACTTATGGCAAAACTGTGATATTTATTTACCCCTAATTTTTCAAAATAGTTGAACCCGATATGGATTGCCTACGTATCCCACATCCGGTGAGAATCAAACTCATGTAGTTCTGCCAAACAAAACCAACTATATATTTTTTTAAAAACAAAACCTTTTCCTTATATATAT
>MU672782.1:0-34181 GCA_026770625.1 Nicotiana glauca | reverse complement strand
GTCTAGACAAACATTTAATAATTTTGTGAAGACTAAATATACTGACTATACTAGGCTAAATATAATTCAAACACTGATTTAATTAAAGAAGTTTCTAACTCTAAAGAAAAGAGATGAAGCAGAGAAAAGAAAATAATAAAGAATAAATAATTTGTTTAAAATTTAATCCAGAAATTCTTACCGCTTTGCATGGCCTTGAATCACTGACTTTGAAATAATCCTCGAGATTTTTTTTGATAGAATCCTTTTAGATTCTTGACACGCAACATACCGAACCATGTGTTTTCCAAAGGAAAACACATGGTTAAGTATGTTGTGGTCCAGAATCAAATGGATTGAAATAATTTTCAGAAGCCGAAAATTTTGAGTGGTTCTGCCATATTCGAGCCAAGAAACCACTATATATGAGTAGAGGAGGTTTAGGCGATGCTATGGTGTAAATTTGGGTCAATTTGGCATACTTTGTGTTCGCCGGAGTAGGGTTCCGGCGACACAAAAAGTTATATTCGAAGGCTTGGGGAAAGATTCAAAGAAAAATAATTACGGGAATGGATAGAGGGTGACAGGAGCTATCTACGGTGTTAATTTGAAGGGCATCGGCGTTGGTAGCGACTCCCGCCGGCGAGACAGTCCGGCGAGAGCTGTACGAGGAAGACGAAGATCTGTCTCTAAAGCCTATAGAGACGAAGCTATATACATGTATATGTCTCTTCAGTTCTCGACCGTTGGATCATGTGAATTATACGGTCGAGATTTAATTAGCCCCAACGACGTCGTTTCGTTTAAATCACCTCAGTCTCATCCGTTTGATCAAGTGAGACGGACGACTGTGATCACTCATCTGATACGACGTCGTATGAATTATTTAAGAACCGTTCCATCTGATCCGTTGGTTAGCTGAATCAACGGTCCAAATCCAACAAGCCTAAATGGCGTCGTTTTATTTCACAGCCGGTCGAACTGGGTCACCATTTTGGGCCTGGTCCGGATTTGCATTGTATACACCTCTTAATATATTTGGCCCAAATGTATTGTATTTGTATTTTAGCATTTTACTTTGTTTTTGTATTTTTCAATTTTGTATTTATTTTATTATTTTCTGATATATTTTATTATTTATTTTATTTTACTATTTATTATTTTATACTCTTATTTATTAATATTATATTTATTATTTTTATTATTTTTTTTTTAAATTTTCCTAGTATTTGTTCTACCATTTTTGTGATATTTTCCTAATTAATTCCCTTTTTATCTTCAATCCCAATTAACCAACCCTGGTATTTCACGTGAGTCAAAATTATTTTATTGTGATTTTGGAACTCTTTTACTTGGGGTAAAAATCACGTGCTCACAGCATTCACCACATTTCAGTTCACTGGAGCTACCTTCACTTGGTGGGAGGCGTATGAGCTGCGCAGGCCAACAGGTGCAGCGCCTTTGACATTGCAGGAGTTCTCCACTCTCTTTCTAGAGAAGTGGGTACCACAGTCTCAGAGAGAGGAGCTGCGTAGGTAGTTCGAGTGGCTTCGACACGGACTCGATCAATATTAACACTCCCAAAACCCGAAATCTCATGAAACACAACCTGTAGAAATGCTACAAGTGTTCTAACTCCAAAATATCTAAACAAGAGTAAATACATGAGCACTAAAACTAGAGGGGTGAATAGAGAGGGACTCCTTGGTTTGTGGATGTGGAAGATATACTTCAAAGTCTCTGAAGATCGTCTCGCCTCACTGATAGTATGGCTGAGCTAAAGAACCTGGATTTGCACACAAAAAAAACGTGTATGAAAGGGCATGAGTACACCACATCGGTACCCAGTAAGTGTCAAGCCTAACCTCAGTCAAGTAGTGACGAGGAAGGCCAAGGCCCTACTCGTTATAGATGAAAAACAAGGTAAAGCAATATAGAATACGGCAATATAATTAAAGTGCTAACAATCTATAACAGATAAAATCATAGAAAGAACCTAACTTAGTACACAAAAATAGCAATAGGGGATATCCCGGGATATTGTTCCGTAGTACCAAATGTAAATGTCCAGAGGATCTTCCGGGATATCGTCCCGTAGTCCGAGTCATAAATGTGCAAGGGAAACTCCTAGAATGCCAATCCATGGTCCCAAAGTAAATATCCAACACGGGGAATCTACCGGGTGCTGTCCCGTAGTCCCAATCATAAATGTGCAGGGGATCTACCAGAATACCGATCTGTAGTCCCAATGTAAACAAGCAGGGGGATCTCCCGGGATATCGTCCCGTAGTCTCAAAGTAAATACACAACCGTCTCAGAAGAATATACAGTTCTATTCAAGAAATAAATAGGAATTTCTATTCTAACATGTTGCACAGAGTACAAGTAGGCAATTAAAGCAGGTAGGATAATTAAGTCACATAAGCATGGTTTTCCTAATCTAAACAAGAGGCTTCAAGTACAAGTATTGCTAAATTACAAGAAAACATAGGTATTAACTCAATGAAAATGTGATTTTCAACAATTAGCACGTGTACGCACTCCTAAACTCACGTACACGGCATCATATAACAACAATACAAATCCTATGGGGAGTTCCCCCACACAAGGTTGGGCAAGACACTTACTTCGAATGAGCTCAATCAACTCGAAATCACGTTCTAGCCACGAGTACCCGACTCCAAATGGCCCAAATATATTCAAAGTAATTGCATAATGTAAATATAACTTCAAGTAAATAATTTAACTAATTAATTCGAAGCTAGCATGAGTAGGCAATCACCTTACCGTCCTGCATCAATACCGCTCCAAGGCCAATCCTCGAGGCATCACAATAGATAGTATAAGACCCCGAACTAGTAGGCAATATCAAAACTGGGGCTGTAGTCAAAGCTGTATTGAGCTTCTGGAAGCTCACCTCACACTCTTCCATCCACTGGAACAAAGTACCCTTTGAATCAGCCTAGTCATAGTTGCTGAAATAGATGAAAACTCCTCATCAAATGAACGGTAATAACCCGCCAAACCAAGAAAACTACGAATATCTGTAGCTGAAGATTGTTTCGGCTGACTCTGCACAGCTTCCACCTTTTTCGGATCCACCTTTATCCCCTCATTCGATACCACGTGACCCAAGAATGCCACAGAATCCAACCAAAACTCACATTTCAGGAACTTTTCATATAACTTCTTTTCTCACAAAGTCTAAAGCACTGTCCTTAGGTATTGCTCATGATCTTCCCGACTCCAGGAGTATACCAGAATATCATCAATAAAGAAAATGATGAACGAGACAAGATATGGTCAAAACACACTATACATCAAATGCATGAAGGATGCTGGGGCATTGGTCAGCCCAAATAACATAACAAGGAACTCGTAATGGACATACTGAGTCCTGGAAGCAATCTTTTGGGATATCTAGCTCTCGAATCTTCAACTAAGGGTAACCTGAATGCAAGTCAATCTTAGAAAACACTCGTTCCCCCTGTAGCTAGTCAAACAAACCATCAATACGAGGAAAAGGATACTGATTCTTCATTTTAACTTTGTTCAGTTGGCGATAATCTATGCAAATACGCATAGAACCATCTTTTTTCTTCACAAACAAGATAAAATCACCCCAAGGTGATATACTAGGTCGAATAAAACACTTTTCAAGCAATCGTGTAATCGATCCTTCAACTCTTTCAACTCAGGAGAAGCCATACGGTACAGAGGAATAGAAATGGGTTGAGTACCTGGCAACAGATCAATGCCAAAATAAATATCTCTATTGGGCAGCATGCCCGAAAGATCAAATGGAAACACATAAGAGAAATCTCGTACTATTGAGACTGAATCAACTGTAGGGGTATCAATAGTGACATCTCTCACATAAGCTACATATGCGTCACACCCCTTCTCCACCAATCGCTGAGCCTTAAAGAAGGAAATAACTCTACTGGGAGTGTGATCTAAATTACCCCTCCCCTCTACTCGTGATACACCTGGCATATCCAGCGTCACAGTTTTAGCGTGACAATCAAGAATAGCATAATGGGGTGACAACCAGTCCATGCCCAACATAACCACTAAGAGAAATCAAACACGACCTATAAACACGGTCAATAACAAGAGAATCTCCCACAAGAGTAGATACATAAATAGGGGAACTCAAAGAATCTCGAGATACATCCAAATGTAGGGAAAAATAAGAAGACACATAAGAGTAGGTGGATCCTAGATTGAATAAAATTGATGCATCTCTATGACGAACCAGGACAATACCTGTGATGACAGAATCAGAGGGGATAGCCTCGATATGGGCAGGAAGGGCATAATATCTGGCCTGGCCTCCCCCTCTAGGGCGGCCTCTGCCTCCCTAACCTCCACATATAGCTGGCTAAGCAGGTGGGGTAGCATCTGATGCTATGATCATATCCTGGGAACTTTACGGGGCACGTTGTGGATGAGAAGTCTGTGGATGTGCACCCCTCCTACGTCTGGGGCAATCCCTCACCATATGGAGTGTGTCACCACACTCAAAACAAGCTTTGGAAGGACTGGAAGCTATGATAGGCTCAGGCTAGGTATGCTAGATTGACCACTAATATCACCTCACACAGGAGGCCCACTTGATACTGGAGGTGCATAATAAGGCTCCTAAGGTCAAGAAGGATCTGGAATACCACTGGCTGCTAGAAGAGCTGAATGAACGGGGATACTCATATGACCACTACTATGACGAGCTGTAGGTGGGGTAAGGGCACCAGAATAATGGCCTGACTCTCGAGACCTCTTGGCCTCCCTCTACTGTCAATCCTGAGCATGCATGCCCTCTACTCTCCTAGCAATGCTCACCACCTGATGATAAGAAATATCCATCTCAGTCTCCCAAGCCATGCTAGACCTGATGCAGGGATTGAGCCCCTTAATAAACCAGCGAGCTCTCTCATGGACTAAAGAAACCAAGGCTAGTGCATGCATAGCCAAGTCAGTAAAACGGACAGCATACTCCGAAACAGTCATAGTGTCCTGGCACAAATGCTCAAACTCTGCATGCCATGCATCTTTGAGGCTTTGTGGGACAAACTCTCTCAAGAACATATCTGAAAACTGAGTCCAAGTAAGGGAAGTTGCCTCAGCTGGACTGTCCAACTCAAAAGTATGCCACCACTGATAGGCTGTGCCTCGAAGCTGGAAGGTAGTGAAAGAAACCCCACTCGATCCCGATATACCCATAGTGTGGAGGATATGGTAGCACTCATCCACAAATCCCAGGGCATTATCTGATGCTAGACTACTGAATACAGAAGGCTTGTACTTCTTGAACCTCTCAAGCCTCTACTGCTCATCCTTGGAAGCTGCTTCCATGTCCTTGGGCTGAACTGGGGCCACAGGCGGTACCGGTATAACCTTTGGGATCTGATCAACCTGGACTCGCTGCTCAGGAGCGCGGGTGACGAGAGTCTGTGCTCCTCCCCCGGGCTGGAATGTGGCTACAGTGAGGGGAATCAATCCTGTCTGAGCTAGAGTGGTGTACATGCTCACAAAATATGCAAGAGTCTCATGAAGAGTTGGAATAGTAGTAGCAATAGGTGTATCAGGTATCTGGACTCCGGCTGGAGCTGCTGGTGACTCCTCTGTGGCAGTTTGCATGGGTGATCTGGATGCACAACGTGCACGTCCTCGGCCTCTACCCCGGCCCTCACCTCTGACGACTCTAGCAGGGGCCGTGGGTGCCTGGTCATCTCCGATAGCACATGTCCTCATTATCTGTGAGAAAATAGAAGACAAAAGTATAGAATAGTGATATAATAAATATCACACGACAAGGAAATCAAGTTAAGTAGATTTTTTCTAAACGTTACATTGCCTCTCGTAGATAAGTATAGAAGTCTCTGTACTGATCCGCGAGACTCTAATCAAAACTCTTATGAGCCTAGAGCTCTAATAAAAACTTGTCATGGCCCAAGTTCTCCCTCCATGAACTGCCATGACAGCACCTAGTCTTTACGACTAGGTAATCCTAATAAATGTAGAAAACAGAAACAAAGATACAAAACTAGAAATTTACGAATAATGAAATGGAAAAAGTTTGCCGCTCGGCATATACAATAACAACACTCTCGATCAATACTAACACTCCCAAAACCTGGAATCTAATGAAACCACAAGCTGTAGAAATGCTACAAGTGTTCTAACTCCAGAATATCTAAACAAGAGTAAATACAGGAGAACTAAACTAGAGGAGAGAATAGAGAGGGACTCCTCGGTCTGCGAACGTGCGGTACCCAATAAGTGCCAAGCCTAACTTCTGTCGAGTAGTGACGGGGAAGGTGAGGGACCTACTGGTTATTGATGAAAAACAAGGTAAAGCAGTATAGAATACGAAAATATAATTAAAGTGCTAATAGTCCATAACAGATAAAATCACATAAATAACCTAACTTAGTACATAGAAATAGCAATAGGGGATCTCCCGGGATATCATCCCGTAGTCCCAAACGTAAATGTCCAGAGGATCACCCGGGATATCGCCCCGTAGTCCAAATCATAAATGTGCAAGGGAAATTCCCGGAATGCCAATCCATAGTCCCAAGTTAATATCCAGCACAGGGAATCTACCGGGTGATGTCCCGTATTCCCAATCATAAATGTATAGAGAGATCTACCAAAATATCGATCCGTAGTCCCAAAGTAAACAAGTAGGGGGATCTCCCGGGATATCGCCCGTAGTCCCAAATTAAACACACAACCATCTCAGAAGAATATACAGTTCTAGTCAAGAATTAAATAGGAATGTCTACTCTAATATGCTGCACAGAGTACAAGTAGGCAATTAAAGCAAGTAAGATAATTAAGTCACGTAAGCATACTTTTCCTAACTAAACAAGAGGCTTCAAGTAAGAGTATTGCTAAATTACAAGAAAACATAGGTATTAACTCAATGAAAATGGGCTTTAGAAATAAGTAGCACGTGTATGCACTTGTCAACTCAAGTACACAGCACTCATATAACAACTATACCAATCTTAAGGGGAGTTCCCCACACAAGTTTAGGCAATCCACTTACCTCGAACCAGCTCAATCAACTCGAACTCAAATTCTTGCCATGAGTACCGGACTCCAGATGGCCCAAAACTATTCAAAGTAATCTCATAATGTAAATATAACTTCATGTAACTAATTTAACTAATTAATTCGAAGCTAACCCGTAAAATTAAGAAAAATGCCCAAAACGTCCCTCGGGCCCACGTCTCAAAATTGGATAAAATTTAAAAATTTAGAACCCCCTATCACTCACAAACACACTCGAACAAAAATCACCAAAATCTGACTTCAAAATCCCACTGAAAACTCAAATTTTCGATTGGGGAAAACTTCTCCCATTTTCCAAACTTTTACTCCCTTAATTAGAAGAGGAAAACAACAATAGTGGATTATAGTTCTAGGATCAAAATCAAGATAGAAATCGTTACCCAATTCTTCTTCTTCAAAAACCCTCGAGAAATCGCCCTCAACAGAGCTCCAAATAGTTTTTCCAAGTTTAGATTTCAAACCCTCGTTTTTTCTTTTACTGCCCAGCAATTCTTGCACCTGCAAGGGCCCTGCCACATCTGCTGTGGCACTTCTGCTGCCTTTTATCTACACCTGCGACTTTTCATTAAACGGACCAATGTCGCACCTGTGACCCTATTCTCGCAGATGCGGTCCTACTTTTGCAGTTCTTTGGCCGCATCTATGGCCATCTCTACTTGGGCCTCAAACCGCCCTTACGGTCCTTATACTGCTTCTATGGTGCCGCACAGCAGTCCTACACACACAGGTGTGGTTATGACAGTTTCAACCATTTTCAAACTTTTCCTTAGTTCAATTCAACTTCTGTTAAGCACCTCGGAACTCAACCAAACATGCTAACAAGTCACATAACACATTCAAACTTGTACCAACCCTCGGAACACGCAAAACAATGCCGGAACATCAAATTACTCTCGGATTCAAGTCTAAGGATTCCAAAACATCCAATTTCTGCTTTCGATCAAAAACTCTATCAAACCTCGTCCGAATGACCTAAAATTTTGCACTCACGTCCCAAATGACACCACAGACCTATTTCAATTTTTGAAATACCATTTCGACCCCTACATCAAAATCTCACTATCTAACTGAAAACTTTAAAATTCTAACCTTCGACATTTCAAGCCTAAATAAGCTACGGATCTCCAAAATACAATCTGAACATGCCGCTAAGCCCGAAATTACCCAACAAAGATAACGGAACCAACAAAATTCCATTTCGAGCCGTCTTCACACTGCTCCAATTACGGTTCAAATTCTAAAGCCTAAACTCTCATTTAGAGACTAAGTGTCACAAAATACTCCAAAATCCAAAATGAATCCTCCTGACAACTCACAATAGCATAAACAAACACAGAAAAAGCAGTTAATAGGGGATTAGGGCGTTAATTCTTAAAACGACCGGCCGGGTCGTTACAACAATAATGATGAACACACTGTATAAACCCCAACAAAGTAAGAACTTAGAGATAACAATCGCTATATCTCCACCCTTATGACCAGAGATAGGGCAAAAATTTAGTATTCTCTTATGCAAAACCCAATATCTATCAATAAAGTGAGATGTAAGATATGTATAATTAATTTGTTGCACTGAGGTCCATATATCTATGGTAAGGCAAATTTTTGATTGAGCTTCTTTGAAAGACTTCTTAATGTTTTGTTTTATTTCACCATAAAGATCATAACAATCTCTTATCACTTTTTTATGGGATGGATGATAGGTTATATGTGTGTCCCTATTATTTTTTTATGATCTAACAAATTTACTGTTAAGAACCAGATAAGGAACCTGATACACATCCTCAATAACTTAAAGATCAACAAGTCTCTAGTTGGTAACACAGTTTAACTCTTCAGAGTCAAAGGAACAACAGAGGGAACATATAGCTACCGATTCCTGTGGTGACTGTACAAGTCAACTTCCGTAGCTGTAAAGTTGCTGCCTACACATTCAATATTGCGAAAATAGTGTAGCGGTCAACTTTATAGGGAATGCCCTTTACCTAGCTTGCTTGTATCATTCAATTGATGTCACAAATGAATTATTAACATAAAGCAAAGGTAAAAAAAATACTTGCACTTTCAAGAATTTATCAAGCATTCTCTTAAGTCATCTATCAATCTTGCAAGTGAATCTCAAGGGCATCCAAAACAAATAATAAGATAACAACGGACTAGTTCCCTATATCGAGTTATTACATGTTCGTAGTTGTGTTGTACCTTTTTTAAAGCACTTTACTTGTAATTCCTACTTAGCTTAGTTAGAAGAACTATGTAGGAAATCTTTGTAAATAATAAATCCTTGTGTTTGTGTCTTGGCTAGAGTTAGTCGAGTTGTAAAGTCTTTGTCATAGAGTTATTACAAAGTGGCTTGTAATAGTGTTGTTACAAGTTAGATAGGGATTAAGAGGTTGATTCCTATGTTACAATAGTTTATAATCTGAAGTTTACTCAGTAGTGAAGTTGAAATCCTACAAGGTAGGTCGTGGTTTTTTGATCTCGTAAGTTGGGAGTTATCCATATAAAATTCCATTGTTTCATTTACTTACTGAGTGTGCATATGTTCTATGGGAACTAATAAAGAATCTGGCTCTCTATATAGTTTGGTGGACCCTTAATTCCTATAAATTGGTATCAGAGCGAATTCTATCTGTATGTCTAACACCTAGAAATGATCCACATGGCTGCTCCACTAAACTTCGAAGAAGGTCGGTCTACCTACAGACCACCAAGATTTAACGGCTAGTACTATGGATGGTGGAATACAAGGATACACAACTTCATCATGGCTGAACACTTAGAGCTCTGGGATAAAATCAGCGATGGATCTTCATTCCTATGAAGACCATTGGAAACCCCGTAGTGACAGTTCCTAAAATTAGAAATGAATATAATGATGTTGACCGCAAGGCTATTGAAAATAACTTTCGAGCTAAGAAAATCCTCGTCTGTGGTATTAGACCAGATGAGTACAACAGGATTTCAACATTCCAATTAGTTAAGGAAATCTGGGAAGCTCTTCAAACAACTCATGAAGGGAAAACACAGGTAAAACAGACAAAGATTGACATGCTGACCACAGAGTATGAGCTTTTCAAAATGAATAACGATGAGTCCATTCAAGATCTTCACACTCTATTGACGTTTATCATCAATAAGATTTACTCACTGGAGAGATCATCCCTAGGAACAAACTTGTTAGGAATATACTTAGTATATTACCTTGTTCGGGGGAAAGAAAAGTAAATTCCATTATAAAGGAAAAAGATCTTTAGGAGCTGGCCATTGATTAACATCTCAGATATCTTAAGAAATGGAAAATAAGAAAGATTATGAGAGAAGAGAGCCCAAAATGGAGAAGAACCTGGTCCTCAAGATGGACAACAATGACTCAGGTGGTGAGGATGCTGATAAGGCCTACCTGACAAAAAAGAAAAGGGTTCGCAGAAATGGAGGCATTTTAAAAAGGGCAGCTCCAACAAGCCAAAAAGTTATGACATATGTCATAAGTGCGACAATCCAGGACACATCATCAAGGATTGCCTCTTCTAAAGCAAGATCAATACAAACACAACAGTGATGAAGCAGCTAAGAGGAACCAGGTTCCTGACAAACGATTTAAAAGAAAAGATGCCGCTAATAATGTTGTGAAACAAGCCCTTTCTGCATGGGGAGACTCTTTCAGCAAATCTAAAGAACATGATGATCGAGGTGATAGCTCCATGATGGCAGTGGAAAGTGAAGCAGCTGAGCATGACACAATCTTTGACCTTATGGCAAAATCTGACAATAATGAAGATGTCGATTACGATGAAGAGGTAAACTTCTTAGATGTTTAAAGAAATCTAAAGTCTTATTCTCCGAAAAACTTATGTCTTTGGAAAATGTTTTAATTGATGAGTGTCATAGTCTTATAAATGATAAAGATGCATTAAATATGGAACTAGGAAAAGCAGAACAGTCAAGAGATGATCTAGTAGTTCTGGTGGTAGACTTAAAGGAAACCATTGAGAGTCTGAAGAAAGAAAAAATGCCTTAATTGAAAAAATTGCAAACATAGAACATGAGAGAGATGATATAGTGGTTTTTGTGGTCGATCTAAAAGAGACAATTGAGTGTGTTAGAAAGGAGAAAGAAGTTTTAACTAAGAGGGTTTCTAACATTGAGCATGCGAGAGATGACCTATGGTTGTTGTAGACCTAAAGGAAATAATTGAGGAACTAAAAAGGGAAAGTAGGTTGGGAACACTCAAAAAGGAAAGGAAATTTTAAGTGAAGCACACCTTAGGATTGAAGTTGAGATAAAATCAGTGAAATCAAGTTTGTGTGCAGAGCTTGAGAAAAATAGTCAACTTCAAGAAGGCCTAGGAAAAGCGAAGAGTGGCCTAGAAACATCACTTAAGTGGACCTGGTCCTCTGATGCAATCACTGCTATATATACAAACAATATGGGAAATAGTCAGAGAATCAGGTTTCAAAGGGAAAAGGTTCCCTACAACCCTCATAGCAAGTACGTTACTGTACCTGATTACTGGTTCTGCACTCATTATGGTAACACTGGGCACTTAAAAAAACTGTTAGGCCAGATTTCAATCTCAACAAAAAAACAAAGCTTTTGCTGAAAAAGTAACTATTGCTAGGGAACTTTGTCCTTCATATAAAAAATGTGTGATGGCTGCTTGTACCAAAAGAGCCCTCATTTACCCATTTCCTAATTACAAGGGACCCAAACTTGTTTGGGTTCCTAAGTCTAACTTTTGATTTTCTTATGCAGGGAACAGTGACAGGGAGCAGCCAATAATGGTACATGGATAGCATCTGCTCAAAGAACATGAATGGAAGTACAAACGATTTCCTTTCACTGAAGGCCCTGTAGGTACGGAGTGTATCCTTTGGAAATGGCAAGAAGGGATAAATTATGGGAGTTGGAAGGATCGGGAAGTCTCTTTCTCATACTATTGAAAATGTGCACTACATTATGGGTTGAGGTATAAGTTGCTGAGTGTTTCTCAAATCTCTGACAAGGGAAACAAAGTGGAATTTGTATCCAAGATATGCACAGTCACAAATCTTGTGGCTGGTGAAGTGGACTTAGTAGCCAAAATATACAAAAATATCTACGTTGCTGAATTTGAGTCCTTACAAAATATGTATCTCAGTTGTCTGTGTGCTATTGATGATGATGCTGAGCTATGTCACAGAAGGTTGGGTCATGCAAGTTTCACGGAGTACGTCAAGGCCACTTTATCTCCTCTACATGGATCTTTATGGACCTATGATGGTTCCAAGAAGAGGAGGAAATAAGTACATATTTGTTATAGTGGATGACTATTCCAGGTTCACTTGGACTCTATCTCTCAGAACCAAAGATGAAACCTTTCAAGTGTTTGTGGAATTTTTGAAGAAGATCCAAATAAAGATAAGCCATAATGTAGTATGTAACAGGTCTGACCATGGGACAAAATTTGACAATTCCAAATTCGACAAATTTTGTGCTGAAAATGGCATCACTCACAATTTCTCAGTTCCAAGAACACCTCAACAAAATGGTGTTGTGGAGAGGAATAATAGGATTCTTGAAGACATGGCAAGAACAATGTTGATTAATAGTGGCATTGCAAAAGGTTTCTGGGTAGAAACCGTCAACACTACATGCTACTTGGTGAACAGGAGCATGATCAGGTCCCTTCTAAACAAAATTCCATATGAACTGCTGATGGGAGGAAGCCCAAGTTGACACATTTAAGAATATTTGGCTGCAAATGTTTTGTCCTCAACAATGGTAAGGAAGCACTTGAAAAATTCAATGCCAAAAGCGACAGGGGAATCTTTCTAGGCTATTCATCAGAAAGCAAAGCCTACAAAGTATACAACAAAAGAACTCAATGTGTTGAGAAAAACATACATGTGATCTTCAATGAATCTCATGACCAGTGTGGAAAGGATCTGAATGATGAGAATAATCAAAACTGAGCACATCCAATTATCCCTAGTGAAATTATTGACATGGACAATAGGAAGGATGATATGATGAGCCACGTTGAGGAATCAAACGAGGATAGTGAAACCATATCTCTAATTGGTGGAGAGTCCCTCAATCACAATAATTGAAGATTAGAATAGAGTTGTCGATTATGTCTAAGGCACCCCACATACTGAGATAAGAAGAAGCCATGGTTCACAGTCTAAAATACCTGGATCCTCTAACAATGAGACCCAGGTGTCTCACTGGAAGCATAAAAGCGCACACCCCCTTGAAAACATAATAAATCCTCTTTATTCAGGAATTCAAACTAGATCAAAGACAATAAACTCACTTGCCTTCTCAGTCCTTCTCTCTCAAATAGAGCCCAAAAATATCAAGGAAGTATTGAAAGATGTAGACTGTATTACAGCTATGCAAGAAGAGCTCTATCAAGTTGAGAGGAACAATGTGTGGCACCTGGTTCCACGAACTTTTGATCGAACCGTTATAAGAACCAGGTGGGTATTCAGAAAGAAACTTGATAAGTTTGGAAACACAATAAGGAACAAATCAAGTCTAGTAGTTCAAGGCTACAATCAAGACGAAGGGATTGACTATGATAAAATGTTTGCTCCAGTTGCTCGAGTGGAGGCCATCAGAATTCTCATTGCCTTTGCATCTCATATGAAATTCAAATTGTTCCAAATGGATGTCTAAAGTGCATTTCTTAATGGATTTATAAGAGAAGAGGTCTTCATCAAGCAACCACCCGGATTTTAGAATCATGATCATCCTAAGCACTTATTTAAACTTGACAAGGCTTTGTATGGGCTAAAGCAAACTCCTCACGCTTGGAATAAAAGGTTGTCAAAATTTTTTCTAAAAAATAATTTTACAAGAGGAATAATTGAAAACACCCTTTTTCTGAAGAAACAAGGAAGGAACCTACTCATTGTGCAAATCTATGTTGATGATATTATTTTCGGGGCAACAAACAATTCTCTGTGTCATGAATTTATAAAACTCATGAGGAGTGAGTTTAAAATAAGCATGGTGGGGGAACTGAACTTCTTCTTGGGTTTACAAGTGAAGCAAACTCTATAGGGGACAATGAGAAGTCAATGGAACTACATCAAGGAGATGCTCAAGAGATTTGACATGGAAGGATAAAAAATCATTGATACTCCGATTGCCACTGTCACTCATTTGGACATGGATGAACCTAGTTCCTTTGTGAATGAGACCATGTATAGAGGTATCATAGGGTTACTCTTGTATCTCACAGCAAACAAACTAGTCTTTGTGCTGGGTTTCAATCTAATCCAAAGAAATCCCATCTGAAGGCATCCAAGAGAATCTTAAGATATCTCAAAGGGACAGAGGACCTGGTTCTCTACTATCCCTCTGGAGACAATTTTGATTCAAATGGGTATGTGGATGTTGACTACGCTGGGTATCTAGTGGACAAGAAAAGCACTTCTACTATAGCACAATTTCTAGGTTCATGTTTGATTTCATGGGGTACAAGAAAACAAACTCAGTGGCCCTCTCAACTGCAGAAGCTGAATATATGACTACTGCATCTTGTTATGCTCAAGTGTTATAGATTAAAAAACAGTTGGAAGATTACTATGTGACAATATCAGTGCTCTCAACATGGCCAAGAATCCAGTTCAATATAAGAGAATAAAGCAAATTGGCATGCGACATCACTTCTTCAGAGATAATGTTGAAAAAGGGCTTATTTCTATGAAATTCTGCAGCATAGAAGATCAAATTGTAGACATACTCACCAAAGACTAAGCAGATAGCATTTTAAACAAAATTGCTTGTCTCTAGGGTTGATGAAATCAAGCTGAGCACCTGGTCCCTCGATGATTGGCTACGAAAGAGATATACATGCAAAATAGATTAAAAGGGTTTTTTGGCACAGTTTAACTTATCTCTATACCGTTACGGGTAGACATGCATGATGATTACAAAGGAAAGAAGCAACTAATGCATTGCACGTTGGTCAAAGGATGAGTCTTACATTTGCAAAAACTATCGGGAGCCTGGTTCCCTCGACACAGGTTAATAGTTCCTCTGTACTCTCACGCACAACTCTTAAACGGCTGAAACGATGCCACGTTATCGATTTCTAGTTTCTTTTCTTTATCGTTGTTTGAACCCAAACGTTTAGCCTTTTTGTGAATCGACCAGACTACCCAAATTGCCACACACTCCTAACCGATTTCTTACCCCTATTAAATAACCCCTCTCAGTCACTTTCACCACCATCCACATCAAAGAATCCAAAATTCTTCTTTTCCCTTATTCAAACCAAACAGCTTCTTTTTTAACTCACTAAACTCCATCATGACTGAAAATTAGGAAGCCCAACGTGCTCCAGTCATCGTTCCCATTGTGTCTTCACCTATTGAAACACCAGTGTTAGAGCCAACACTCCTTACTCCAACAGTCCAAACACTAAATTAGAATCACAACCACCCACTTCTCTAACCTGGTCGAGTACCGGTTCTCATATGAGTCGCAAGACATTGACTCTTAAAAATTTTATGGTTGTGACTTCTACTTATGCCTCGACATAAGCAATGGTCGAACAAGATACTGTAGAGAGAAAATAAAATCTAGAAGTTAATAGCCTGCCTATGCAAGAAAGATCTGCTCTTGAGGGGGAACAAGTTGAGGGGAACAAGATGTTGGTCATATCTATGCAATATCAACAATGATGGCCCCTGGCCTTGATTCTACAAGTAATACTCTTCCTACTTTTGAGTTTACCATGGGGGTACAATAACAAGAAGCCATTGAAAACATGTTGTCTATAGCTACTGAGAGAAGTATCATTGGATGTGGTGAAGGTGTGTCTGAGTCTCAGGGGTAAGAAAATAGTACACTAGTGAAGAGTAGGGAACTGATGCCTATTTGAAACATTAACACCGGACAGTACTACTGGGGAACCTACTAAGGGACCTGATTCCTCCACCCAAGAGGAGCCAACCCATGGTTCCTCTCATTCACCCTAGGTCAGTATTGATCCTTCTCCCTCTCCTCACTTTTATGTTGATCCTTTATCCATAGTTATCCCTGAGATGTGATCTTTGTATGAGGAGAAAAAGGAGGATAGTGAAGAAGAAGATTCTAATAATGTGGCTCTAGCAAGCTTTGTTAGTTCTAGGAGTAGAAAGGCACCTCCCCAGGATTCAATGTCTAAAAGACCCATTACGAGGTTGCAAAAGAAGGAAGATTTTGAGTGTGTTTTAAGGAAAAGTAAAAAGTAATAGAAGAAGATGAGACTGGTGAAGATGGAAAGGTTGTCACTGAAAATGTAGTACCTCCGGAACAAGTTGTGAATGTTGATGATGAGGTCGAAGAGGAACCTGGTTCCCTAGTTCGTAAGTCCTCAAAGAACCTTCCTATTCCAAACACCAAAAGGAAGTCTTCTGTGGTTAGAAAGGAGTTGAGAAGGGTTGAGGGTGGAAAATCTGTTAAGAAAGAGAGTGAGATGTGTGTGAGAAATATCGTGGGTTAAAAATATAGTAAAAATATAGTTTAAGCGTCTGGTGAGCGTATGGTTGAGGAGTTTGTTGACAAAGTGCCGTCTACTGAGAAAGGAAAGATTACTCAAAAATCAGTAAAAAGGAAGGCTGGTGCTAGTGAGGAACTTTGTTTCTCAAAGAAGGTCAAGGTTGATACAACCCAGGGTCTTGAGAAGGAAAAATTGAAAAATCAAAAGGTGATGTGGGGCTGTACAATTTCCCATAATACTCTGAAAATTGATGGCATGCATCAATTAGTAGAAATATGTGAATTTCAATAGTGGACACACCTGTTCACAGGTGACACTCCCAAAGTGTATGAGGAAGAAGTGCGGGGTTTTATGCCGACTTCTTTAAAGTTGAAAATGATCATATTTATGTGATGGTGAATGGAGTTGATTTTGTGATGGACTTTGCTGTGTTGGGAACTATTTTGGGTGTGTCCACTGAGGGTCCTCCGTTCAGGGAACATGTTCTTCAATCTTTAAAAATGCTATCTTGAAGGATGCAGCAGTTCTTCATGGGGAACGGGTACAAAAGAAGTCCCTCTTTCCAGTGCACCAATTATTGTTTGAAATGAGAACAAGGTATTGCTCCCTCATGCTGAGAGAAATTCCATTACATCTAGAACAGACCTGGTTCTCATGGAAGTGCTGCATAGCTATACAACTATCAACCTGCCTTCCATCATGATAGAACACATGAAAAAGTTAGAAATTTCAAGGATTGTAATCGTGGACTGCCTTATGGGATCCTTTTTCCTAAGGTGTTTGATTTCTTGAAAGACTCTTTGGGACAAGCTAAAGTGGGAACCTATAAGTAAACCTTCTCCAAGACTACCCTCGAGGAATGTGAATGCATTGAAATGGTTCTGGGGGTTGGCAACAATTCTACTATCTCCTGGTCGATCAACGATCAAAATAGTGCTACTGCTGAGATAAGGAAGTTGAAGGCAAGGAATTCCATTCTTGAGGTCCAGCTAAGTCACCTTCAGGAGGCACCTGGTTCTAGCAGCTCTCAATGTACAGAGGTTGCTCGTCTGACCAAGGAAAATGCCGACCTCAGGAAATAGGTTGAGGACCTGAAGGAGAGACTGCTTAACGAGCAGATGTCAGCTGATGCTTGAATCGACATCATTCTTCGCACTCTTGCCTCTTCATTTAGGCCTTCCCCTTCTAGTTCTCCCTAAATAATGTCCCTTTCCCAAGTGTCAAATTCTTAGTGTCTATCTTCTAGTTCTGATGATGTTTATGACTAGTACCTTTGTTTTTTGCTATTTTTATTTTGTGGATGTGTTTGGAAACAATAGAACTGCTCCCTGCTTAATGATCCAAAATTAATGAAGTCTCATCCTTTTGTTGTTAAGGCATGCAACTGATCTTTTGAATACAGGAAATGCGAATGTCATTCTGGTCCTTAGGGGGGATTTGAATTATAAATTTATCATCATCAAAAAGGAAAAATTGATAGGTTATATGTGTATCCCTGTTATGTTTTGATGATCTAACAAACTTACTGTTAAGAACCAGATAAGGAATCTGAGACACATCCTCAAGAACTTAAAGATCGATCAACAATTCAACTCTTTAGGGTCAAAGAAATAGTAAAGGGAACATATAGCTACCAGTTCCCGCAGTGATTGTACAAGTCAACTCCCCCAGCTGTAAAGTTAATGCCTGCACACGCAACAGTGCAAAAACAATGCAATAATTAACTTTATAGAGAATGCCCTTTACCTAAGTTGCTTGCATCATTCAAATGATGTCACAAATGAATTATTAACATCAATCAAAGGTAAAATAAAATACTTGCACATTAAAGAATTGATCAAGCATTCTCTCAAGTCATCTATCAATCTTGCAAGTGACTTTCAAGGGCATCAAGAACAAAGAACAACATAACAACATACTGTCACAAATATAACTAGTTCCCTGTAACGAGCTATTACATGTCTTTTGTTGTGTTGTACTTTTGTTAAAGCACTCTACTTGTAATTATAACTTAGCTTAGTTAGAAGAATTGTGTAGTCTTTGTAAATCAAAAACCCTTGTGTTTGTGTCTTGGCTAGAGTTAGTCGAGTTGTAAAGTCTTTGTAATAGAGTTATTACAAAGTATCTTGTAATATTGTTGTTACAAGTTAGTGAGGGATTTAGAGTTAATTCCTAGGTTACAATAGTTTGTAATCTAAAGTTTTTTTCGTAGTGAAGTTGAAATCCTACAAGGGTAGGCCGTAATTTTTTATCCCATGAGCTGGGTGTTTTTCATGTAAAACTCCATTATATCATTTACTTACTGCAATGTGCGTGAGTTTTGTGAAAATTAATAGATAACATGATTATCTATATAGTTTTGTGGATCCTTAATTTGTATCAAGGGAATATGAAATTGAGGTTGTACGGTTCTCATAAATTTTTTAAAACCTTCATTTTCAACAAAACTGAAGGGTAGCTCATCCAAGATTATCATCTCAGCTAAGATCCTCCTACTTAAATATTGATGAAATCTGCAACTATTCACCAAGAGTCCATCCATTTTATCACTTGTAATTGGTTGAAACCTTAGTCTGGTTTGACTAGTTTCAACATTATGGGGAAATTTAGGACACTTTCAAATGATTATTCAATGATGGTGTTCCATTTTTTTGTAGACTTACATACTCTAATTTTTAGTACAATACTTGTATTTTGCTCTAATTCTGTGATCTTTCGTTTCTTTGAAACTTCAGATAAACTTATAGGAGAATTCTTAGGTGTGCTTTCTGTTGAACTCCCTCCTTTATTTAATTTACTATCAATGTCTGACATCTATGCAAATTAATAAAAAGAACAATATTATAATTGATACCACAAAAATCGCACACAAGTGAGTTGAAGACAGTTTAACCTACGTGGACCAAAATAATTAAAAAGAAAAGACATGAATTATTTGCAATACCAATTACTTGAAAGCAATCAAAACAGAAAATGGTATCAAAAGATGTTTAGTTTTTGATATCTTCTCGACTCTATATAATGCCTCTTCAAGATAAAAGGTTTCGAATATACAATAAGGATCACCGATTCAAGTTAGACTCATCATCATCTTCAACCTCTTTGTTATTATGACTAACCTCTCACTCTCCACCAATCAACCCTACCAGATTCCCTCCAAACCACCCACCCATGCAAATAAAGGTAATTATACTACTAACCTAGAAGAGACTCAATCACGGCCTATTACTTCCCACCACCCCAATTACCTACTCTCTCCTTTAAGGATATGCTACTAATGAAAGAAGAAGAAACTAATATATCCGTTCAATCTGAAGAAAAAGAAACTAATATATCCGTGCAATCTGAAGAACCTCACATGTAAACTATGCCAGTTGATTCTCCTATGAATGATCTAGCTCAAGAAAGTACATACACGCAAGAAATAGAAGAAATCAATAAGAATCTACAAATCAACCTATCAGTAGACGACCTCTAATGCATTTAAACCAGAAAATTTTCACTCATTATTAAACTCATGAGAAAGCGCATCCTCCACCTACACCTGAAGAGGAAAATACAAGAGTTATGGAAGCCTACTAAGAACTTCACTCTCATTGATCTTGGAGAAGATTACTTTATAGTTAAATTCAACAATAAGAAAAATATGTCTAAAGCTTTGAATAATGGCCCATGGTTCATAACTAGTTTTTTCCTCTCAGTGCGAAAATGGGAACCTCAATTTGTGGCAAGTAAAGCCAAACAATTAGACTCAGCAGTATGGATTCGTCTGCCTCAATTCCCAACAAAATTTTAAGATATTATCATACTACAAAAATTGAGAGTAAAATAGGGAAGTTATTTCGAATTGATGCATATACTTCATCAACATTAAGAAGTCGATATGCAAGGTTCTATGTTGAGGTTCTAATGAATTTTTCTGTTAAGACTTTTGTTTACATTGGGAATTACAAACAAAAAATACATTATGATGGAGAAAATTTCTCATGTAAGAATTGTGGAAGATTAGTTACAACCTTATAAAAGGCCAATTCTAAAAAATGCAACTTATTCAGTCCAACTTGCCATAGGAAAATCAAAGCACAATCACACAGGACATTTGTCAAGGGGATTTGGAAATAATATTATTTTCCAAAAAAAAAAGACAATCAGTACACGGTCCACGCCATCATCCAAGGAAACAATACCAGGTATTAATGTAAGAATATTTGATGCTGACACAGGTAAATTTCTTAACACTAAAAAACTTAGATACATTGAAAAAGGAGCTTTTAATTTCTTTAACTCTAAAATCAAGCATGCTACATCGAATGTATCCCCTTCAAAACAAGGCCTTCAGACTACAAACCATTTTTTCCTTCGGAAAAACTACCCATGATAAATGAAAAAACCACCTCCCCAATATCGGATACACTAGAAACCAACCAATGCATGCACTTGAAAATGGACATCCCTAATGCTACTTCCTCACACGTGGGGAAAGTTGTGAAAAATTTAAAAACTTCACCCCAATCATTGGAATAAAACATACTAAATAAAATTAATATTAAAAATTATACCATTACTAACAAAATGGATTTATCAACATAATCATCCAATAGACAACCTACTAATCTTTCCCTCACTCCCGACCCTAATATGTCAAAAAAATACATGTTTGTTCATGCATCCATGGGCTGCCAAATGGAAGAATTAATAGAACAAGTGGCAACAAACAAATCTTCAAATGATCTCCTTAAATCTCACATGCCACTTCACTCAATCTACATACAAATAGATCATATTCCTAAAGTAATTAACCATACTGCTGCATCATTACCAACTAAGAAAAATATTAATATAAGATCTTTTAATAGAAAAAGAAGATGCAAAAGCTGCCATTTACGGAAAGAATGAGGTTTAGACTAGTTCATGTCCTTCACCAACAAAGGAGTCAAAATATGGATAATCTCCCACCACTACCTCCCTATCTCCCCATCAAACCTCTCTTCTTCACAATCCCTCCACCGTAAAAATCTATCAACCAACTTCTTGACTAGAAGTGGGTCTGCTGGGTCATGCCATCATCTTCAATTTCCAAATAAATGGGAAAGAGATGGTGATAATAATTCAAAACACACGATACCTAGACCAACTAATATTGGAACATATGCACTTGGCCATGAACAATTATATAAACCAGGTATGGATCAACATCATTCTTCATCCATATCACCCAACATGCACCACACATTGATACAAGCAATGCAAGAACAATGGAACCCACCACAAATTCCAAACCACCACCTACCAATGAATATTCCCTTTTTTAGCACCAGAGGAGAATACGAACCTAATCCCTATTTTCATGACCTAGAACCTCCATGTAAACCTCTGTTCTAGATCTCTATTGGTTGAGTCGTAGTGATTAAATAGTACCTTATTCTATAGTGGTTGTGGTTTATGATATGAGAGTAAATTCATGAAATATGGTGGGGCGGGAGGTGGGTGGCAAGGGTGGGAAGGGGGACAAGGAAGCTTCTAGGATGAGAGTTGGGTGCTGGAATATAGGGACGGTGACGGATAAGACTATAGACTTAGATAGGATTCTTCAGAGAAGGAGGACCAACATAGTGTCTGTCCAAGTGACCAGGTGCAAGGGCACTAAGACATGTGATGTTAGCGGGTATAAATTGTTGTACTCTAGAGGTGTAGGGGGAAAGAATACGGTTGGTATATTAGTTGAGAGGGATCTTAGGGAACTAATGGTCGAGGTTAGGAGGATAAGCGATAGGGTGATAACGATTAAGCTTGTGGCTAGGGGGTTTACTTTGAGTGTGATTAGTGCGTATGCACCTCAAGTAGGCTTGGGAGAGGAGGTCAAGAAGCAATTCTAGGAGGACTTGAACGAGGTTGTGAATAGTATTCTGCGCACCGAGAAGATTTTCATTGGAGTAGATTTCAATGGCCATATCAGGCTAATGTTGGGGGTTATGATGATGTGCATGGAGGGTTAGGATTTGGAGATTGGAATGAGGGAGGTACTTCCCTATTGTATATTTCTAGAACTTTTGATCTGGTGGGAGTTAACTCGAGTTTCCCAAAGAGGGAGGAGCACTTAGTTACTTTTCGGAGTACGGTGGCCACGACCCAAATAGACTATCTTTTTTGCAAGAAATGTGATAGAGGTCTTTGCATAGACTGCAAGGTCATCCTGAGTGAGTGTCTCACGAACTAATATAGGCTCCTAATAATATATTTGGGGATCAAAAGGAACATAAAGAAGAGACCTGTGTGCAATCAACCTCGTCAAAAAGGGAAACTTGACTAAGGACAAAGTCGAGGAGTTAGGGGAGAGGTTGCTGGTGATGAGGGCCTGAAAGAGTAGTGGGGACGCGACTAAGATGTGGTCTATGAAAATGAACTACATTAAGGAAGCTGCAAGATAGGATGTGCCGATGTACACATTCAAGGACATGGTGCATCTTATTTGCCGATGACATAGTGATGATTGATGAGATGAGAAGCGGGGACAATGCGAGACTGGAGGTATAGAGGTAGACCCTAGAGTTTAAAGGTTTCAAGTTGAGCAGGACCAAAACAGAATACTTGGAGTGTAAGTTCAGTGACGAGACCCATCAAGTGGACGTGGATGTGAAGCTTGATACCCAAGCCATCCCGAGGAGGGGTAGTTTCAAGTATCTCAGGTTCAATAATCCAGGGTAATAGGGAGATTGATGATGAGGTATCCTACCATATTAGTGTAGGGCAGATGAAATGGAGGCTCATATCTAGTGTTTTATGGGATAACAGCTGCCACCAAGACTTAAGGATAAGTTCTACAATGGTTAGATCCACTTTGTTGTATGGGGCTGGGTGTTGGTCAGTCAAGAACTCCCATGTTCAGATAATGAAAGTAGCAGAAATAAGGATGCTGAGATGGATATGTAGGCATACTAGGAGAGATAATAGAAATTAAGTTATTTGGAACAAAGTAGGAGTGGCCCCCGCGGAGGACAAGATGCGGGAGTAGAGGCTGAGATAGTTTGGACATATGCAGAGAAGGAATACGGATGCTCCTGTTAGGAGGTGTGAGAGGCTACCCATAGAAGGGTAGGGAAGGGGTAGAGGAAGGCCAAAGAAGTACTGGGGAGAGGTTATTAGGCAGGATATGACGCTACTTCAGCTCACTGAGGACATGACCTAGGATAACAAGGTGTCGAGGTCAAAGATTAGGGTAGTTGGCTAGTAGGTAATCGAGAGTTCCCCGTTCTTTTTTAGTAGTATTAGTAGATCCTTTTTTTTTCGTTCACTCTATGTATCGAATTTTCGAGTTTGTTACTATTTGATGCTATTTTTTCTTTTACTTGTTGTTTCCTTGTTGTTGTTGTTACTGTAGTTATCATTTTCCCCTTTTCCTTATCGTCCTTTGTCCCCATATTATTTCTTTCTTTTTCCTCTGTCTTCTTCGTCTTCTTCCTTTCTCTCTTTTCACCTTTTGTTGAGCCGAGGGTCTATTTGAAAAAATCTTTCTACCTCTCCAGATAGAGTTAAGTTCTGTGTACATACTAACCTCCTCATACCCCACTTATGGGATTATACTAGGTTGTTGTTATTGCTATTTGGAACCTCCATGAAAACCAAGAACAAGCCCATTCAGTAAACCACAATCCCATCAATATGCACCCCATTCCCCGACACATTGTACAAGAACCAAATGTGAACCCAGTACAAAATCTTTTATGGGAAGAAGAAGAACCCCCACAACAAGGTATGGAACCGAGTGTGGAGTTTTCAAGCCTAAACGAAGTGAACATATTGCTATTCCCAAAATTATAGAGCAAGAAGTACATTTTCAGTTTTCCCTAAACAACGTACAAATGCTCAATGCACATAACGCCACCATAGGATCCAACAATGGGGAAACATGCAATAATACTTATACCATCAAAGAGGGGGAACCATAATACTATGGAAATGAAAGCCAACATGAACCAACACTAACCCTTAGAAATGAATATGGCCACCAGCATTATTTTCTGGAACATTAAGGGAGCAAATAATGATGTTTTTTGTAGAAACTTTACGGAACTTATCGACACCCATAGGCCATGCATGGTAGCTTATTAGAAACAAGGATTACTGCTCATGCAACATTACTCAACGACTTCAACTTCTCAGTACTAAAAGTTCCAGTAGATGGACAAGCGGGTGGTATCATTATCCTCTATAATCACAACCTCATCATAGTCCATCATTTTACTAGGAGAGGACAAGAAATTCATGCTTTAATCGAGGTACGACCTTCTAAAATTTAATGGCTATTTACTTCCATATACTCCAGTACAAAGAGTAGTTATAGGGATCTAATGTGGGATAACCTTATTCATATATCTAAAAATTATAATGGACCTTGAGTGATAGGTGGTGATGTGATGACCCGACCCGTTGTCTCATGCGTTACTGCCCCGTTTTTCCCCGTTTTATGCTTTTTCATGTTTCATTACCAGTATGTGGTGTGTTAGGGTTGATTTGGATTGCTATTGGTGGAAAATGAGACACTTAGTCCATTTAAGGAAGACCTGTTTTGAAAAAGTCAACCGAATATTGACTTATGAGTTAGAGGGATTGGATGGGATTTTCGGTAATTTGGTTAGCTTCGAGAAATTATTGGTGACTTAGGAGTGCGATCGGAATTGATTTTGGAGGCCCGGTGTAGAATTAGGCTTGAATTGGCGAAGTTAGTATTTTGGCGAATTCCGATTGATGTGTGAGAATTTGATCCGAGGGTAGGAATGGAATTCCGAGAGTTGCTGTAGTTTTGCTAGGTGATTTTGGATATGTGTGCAAATTTTCAGGTCATTCAGACATCGTTTGGTTGGGTTTTTCATCGAAAGTGCATTTCGGAAGTTCTTGAAGAACTTAGGCTTTGATTTGGTAAAATTTGATGATTTTGATGTTAACAATAGTGTTTTGATGGTTCGAGCAAGTTTGAATAAGGTAATGGATCATGTTTGTGCTTTTGGTTGAGGTACCGGGGGCCTCAGGGTGAATTCGGGTGGTTAAACAGAGAGTTTGGAGTATGTTGCATGGTCTGGTTTTGCTGGTTCTGTCATTTCCGCATCTGCAGAAAAGGGACTGCATATGCGGTTCCGCAAATGTGACGTGCAAGTTGCAGAAGCAATTTTGGTATGGGCTAAGAAGGCTCGCAGAAGCGGAACTTGGTCTGCATTAGTGGGTCCGCAGGAGCGGAAATTTAACCGCAGAAGCGGTCCTGGGTGAACCGCAGAAGCGGAGTTCGAGTAGCAAAAGCGGAGAGGGGGCTTTTAAGTGTGAACCGCATAAGTGGATTTTTGGCCGCAGAAGCGGTCCCGCATAAGCAAAAGCGGGACCGCAGAAGCGAAAAATCGTTGCGGCAGAAGGGTTTATATCATTAATTCATCCGCGAGCTTATGTCATTTTTCCTCTATTGTGGAGCGATTTTGAGAGCCTTGAGGCGATTTTGAAGAGGGATTCAAGGGAGAATGATTAGAGGTAAGTTCCTTGGTCTAATTATTCAAATTTATGGCAGATTTAACATGGGAATTGGTTAAAATCCATTATAGAGGGGTAAAGCTAGGGCTTAAATTTTTGATATTCCAAATTGGGATTTTGATAGGCCATTTGAGCTCGGATTTGGGAGTTCTTGGTATGTATGGACTTGTGTCGAGACGAGAAATCCGGTAATATGAGTTTTTTAATTTTTCGAGAAGCGAGCCTGGGGCTCGGGTTTTGTTAGTTTTGGGATTTTTGCTATATTTCGATTGTTTTCGATTGGTTTATATCCCCTTAACCTATTGTAATGTGTTCGCTCTGATTTTGGTTAGATTCGACGTGCTTGGAGGCCAATTTGAGGGCCAAAGGCGTCGCGAGCGAGGAATTTCACCGGTTCGAGGTGAGTAATACTTGTAAATGATATCCTGAGGGTTTGAAACCCTAGATTTGCACATCATAGTGTTGTATTTAGGTGACTTGCATGCCGAATATGAGCGTGGGGTAGCGCACCATTTGGGATTGTGACTTGGTCCATCCCGGTTATTGATTTTACTGCGTACTTGACTGAAACTACTTTTTATCATCATAATTTGGGCTGATTTCCATATTTGGGCCTTGTGCCGACTTGTAGAATCCTTCGGGGATTGATGTTACTGTTTTAGCATATTTGCATGTCATTTGGTTTTAGTCCAAAGTTTTAAATACTATTTTTGCAAACTCAGCCATATTTCTAGTTTTGAAAACTCAAGTGATATTTTAAATGTTATTTCGAGCTGAGAACTACTGTTTTATAAATGCCCAAGGGGCTTAAAATGTTTTCTGGACTGTGCATGGATCGGGCTGCGCACCACAGCAGTGACTTAAAACAGTGGTAACAATGACACTGTATGATGTGACTTGAAATAGTGGTAACAATGACACTATATGATGTGACTTGAAACAGTGGTAACAATGGCACTGTATGATGTAAATTAGTCAGGTAACAATGGCTGACCGGTCAGGTAAGAATGACTGACCAAGATATTGCGCTTAGGCTGTAGGAGCCCCTCCGGAGTCTGTACACACCCCTAGTGAGCACTGTCGACGATAAATAAATAGGGGTGGCTCGGGCTGCACGCCGCAGTGGGTACTAGTATGTACCATCATATGCATTGCATTGCATTCATGCATTTGTTCATTATTTGTTGTCTGTGATATTCCTGGAGATATTTATCTGCTTTTGCTGGTGTATCTGATCATTGAGTGTTGGGGCCCGAGTGGCTGACCAGAAATGAGGATATTGCCCGAGGGACGGATTTATGTGCATAATGTCACAAATTGTTTTGAAAGTATTTTTGGCAATTGTTGAAAAGATCATTTTCAAAAGAGGTTTTAACTGAGCCCAGATGTTTTCCAAAGGATTTCACGGTTTTACTGTTTTCTAAAAAGGGTTGTACTGTTCTATATAGCATGGTGGAGTGCCTTACGTGATTTCTTGCTTTCAGCTATTATTTACTTTTATTACTCATTGAGTTAGAGTACTCACTTTACTTCCTGCACCTCGCGTGCAGATGTAGGTACTTGACCACCCGGTACCGGGTTTTTCAGCTGATTGAAGATTTGTTATCATAGCTAAGCCAGGTGACTGCTAGCGTCCGCGGCACCAGATCTTCTCCCTTATTTTATGTTGTTCATGTTACTTTCAGTCTTTGTTCCTATTTCTGGACTTGTAGTACTTTAATGAACTCTGTAGTAGCTCATGACTAGTGACACCCCGATGTCGGGCTGTGACGGGATGGTTTCTTGTTGTTATCGTTGTTTTCTGCGCTTTTGATTATGCTAAACATGTTTTAGCTTTATAAATTTTAAGTAATTGTTAAAAGGAAGCGTTTGTTTTGTTGGTTGGCCTTGTCTTCACAAGAGGCACCATCACGACTGGGTTTGGGAATTGGGATGTGACAAGTTGGTATCAGAGCCTAGATTACTAGGTCTCACGAGTCATGACTAGGTTTAGTGGAGTCTTGCAGATCGGTACAGAGACGTCTGTATTTATCCTCGAGAGGCTGCAGAACCTTTAGGAAAACTTCACTTTCTTGGAATTCTTATCGTGCGTACTTGATTCAGCTTGAGATATAACTCTTGAAATTCCTTCCACACGTCTGTATAGGCATGTGAGCGCTCAGTAATATATGTGCCTTGATGGCTTGTGATTCCCCGATCGACAAGGCGAGATGTAATCTCCGTGAGTTTGATGTTGGGCCAGTTTGGAGGACTTAAGGCCAGATCTTTGCTTATGGCTTGAGCACCAAGGTGCTGAACTTGTGAGCTGGTGTTATGAACTAATATGTTCAGTATTGTCCTTAATTGTGGGAATGGCGGCTGGATAGCTACATAATGAGTATGTTGGTACTGTGTAATGTTTCTATATGACTTGGTAATGACGAATAAGTCTGCAGGATAGTAGATGGAATGTTAAGTGATTCGATTCCTATTGTGGCTTGATGTGTAGTCCGAATTATGGGCACGTAAAGAATATTTTCGTATCTCCTAGTTGAGAAGTGAAGTACATTATGTGTGGCGATATGAGTTCAGACTTAGGAAGACTAAATGGATGTGTTATGTGTATGATGGTGGAAGGTGTGCTGAAATACTAAACTGAGGCAAAGCAGGTGGGTTATCTCCTGCGGAGTGTTCTTAAGGGGTACAATTCTTATGTAAATTGTTAGAAGATCTCATGTGTAATTGAAGGGTACGTGTTGTAATTGGGAAATTTTGGTCACTTTAGAGAGTGGATACAGTTGATGTGGGGATGAATGCAAGGTTTGTAGAGGATTTCAGTATCCGAGGATCTGTGTTTTCATAAACTAGTAGATGATTTGAGTTTAATCTCATTATAATATTGTGGCATCATTAGAGTAGAAGTATTATGGGTTATTAAATGTGTCCTGATAGATGCCTTCGAGCCAAGTTGGGGAGGTTGCTGTTGATTAGCTGATTGCACGGTTATGTACTATGTTGGTTCCTTTTCGAGGTATGCTGGCGGATCAGTTCGGGTTGCAGAAATTGAGCCTAGGATGGCACGAGTAAAGCAAAATTTTGACAAAGGTATTATGGGATGTGGTGTTTCTGGAAATATTTGAGAGAGTAGTCAGCGGGTTGTGGCTCCTAACAGTGTGGTCTTACGCTTGGGTCTCGTGCAGTAAGCCTGGATTGAGGAATTGAGGTACTACGGCAAGGGGATATCAAGTTAAAGACGAATCAGAAGAAATTTAGATAAATGGAGTAGCTTGATAACTGATCGGATCGGCATGGTAAGGGTATGACTAATTCTTGGTGTGTATTCAAGGTAATGAGTTAGCACATGTAATTTTGCAGCAATGCTCTGGGGTTTTGACGACTTGCTTAGCATGATTTGGTTAGAAGGATTCAGTCATGGCAGTTTAGTTTGTGCAAATGAAATTGGGAAAGTTCTTGATTGTTTCCGTGGTAGAAGAGGTGTATCTTCTCCGAATATGAGAGGCATGGGATGTGTAAGGATTTTCTTCTAGATGAGATCTATGGAAGCTCGTGATTAGATAAGTTTCAGTTCTGGTCAGAAAGGAAATTCATAAAGCACTTAGGCAGCGGGTAGCCTTAGATAATCAAGAAAAATGATACGGTTGTTTGAAAGTGATCCGATGAGAGTATATATTTCAGAGAAAGGGCAATGTGACTAAGTGATGGTACTTTAGTGGTATTGTGGCACTTTCTTATTAGATCGACTTGTGATATTCGGGTTGGCTTGGTGGCTCAGGGAGATTTTTGAGTATGTATCGTGGAATTATTGGATATCTAGCTGTGGCATGTGTTCGAACGGCGAAATTGGGACCAAGTATGATGATTCGTGTGCTATGTGGGATTGGAGGCGGAAGTCCTCATACTCGGGGTATTTGCGATGGTGGATCGTGTGTATCGACACCGTGTGGCGAGTATTGGGATTTGGAGGCTTGAGTTTCGTTGCTGGTATGTTGGATTTTGGATGTGATGTTAGAGTTCAGGCTGGTTGTCTTAGTGTTAGGTTAATTCTGGACTATTATGCTATGGGCTATGTCGAAAAATGCCACCGGTTGCGTGGCGAGGTGCATCGAATTATGTTATAGCAGAGTGGTTGGTATTCCAAAGATCAGCGGACGGTTGGGAATGATTGTTTTTCCTAATTGAGCCTTCATGATGGATGTCAGTGCGGAGGTTGCTATTATTGAGCCAGTTTCGGCATTAAGAGTCTTTTCGGATGCGTGTTCCAGTATGAGATGGCTTGGTTGGCCCCGATATGTATTGTTGAGGGATAGGTTGAATCTATCATTATTGAGCTTGTTAGTGATCTGGGGAGATTTATGAGTTGCCTTTCGGTGCTGTGAGGCGTTATGATTTACGGACTATGGGCACATACGGTGCGGCGCTATCGAGATTCATAGTGGAAGTTGAGGGGGAAACCTCAGTTGTGCTTGATTTTGTAGCTTATAACGCTATATGTATATATTATATGCACTCAGTATGCTTACGACCGATACTCGGTACTTTGTTGTAATGAGAAAATTTGGCTTGATGTGCATCTCCTTATGTGAGATATATATGTGTATCGGGTGGCATGCCGCCATGGGTATGTGTGGATCGGGTGGCATGCCGCCATGGGTATGTTATCTGGATCGGGTTGCACGCCGCAACAGTGTGATGATGGGAATAATTTTCAATATTCTGTCTTGTATGCCTTGTTTCCTGGTTCCAAGGAAAGTCCGTATTAGGTGTTGCTCGGCGAATGGCGTCTCGGTTGTGTCCTTTCAGGATCGTACGGTGTATATTACTTGCTTCACCATGGGTATAATGATTTGTTTGGGTTCTAGATATCAATTGGGCGTGGTTTTCAATTTCGAGTATAGCGACTTGAGGTGCTTCATGTGTAACAATGTTTGGATAAGATCGCGCATTGTAGCGAGGCTACGTAGAGATTAGGCCCTTCGAGGTAGATTCAGGTATTCTATTTCTATGATGTGGGACGGGGTCCCAGCCTTGTGTTGTGATGGTACTGAGGAGTCTGAGTTACAGTTCTGTTGTTTGAGCCATTTGTCATAATTTGAGTATGTTCAGACCGCCCTTCATTAGTGCGTGGATTGTGCCAGTTGTGGCTTAGGCCTGTGTTGAGGCGTCATATCACCAGAGTGGTGTGTTGGATTCGAAGTGATCGTGGGAGTCATCGATGAATACGAACAGATTTGATTTCAGCTTGATGGAAGGATAATATCGAGGTTCGGCTCGGAGATTTGCTATGGTAATTGTCGGAGGAGAAGTGGATCTATAAATGGTTGACCTCAGAAATGGTTTCGGTTTATCGCGTGTTTCAGTATCGTTGGCAGTATAAGAAAGTGTTGTAATGAGATTTCAGTCAATAAGAGGTTCCTATCGGCATTCAGGTGTTGTGGGCAACTGCTATGGATAGAAGTTATCGTTTCGAGTGTTTGGGTTATGGGGTATATCACATGATTTCACCTAAGGTTGCAGGTATGAGCTATTACAGCTGGTTCGGACTTATTCTGAGCGTAGATGTGAGGTTTTGATCTTGTGTATGATTTCGGAAAGTGCAAAGGGGTTCTACGGTTTATGGTCTAGATGGATTGTGAGATTTCAGTTATGTTGTCTCATCGGACCTATGCGAGATAGGTTGACATGGGATCACCCCGGGTATATGCTTGGTAACGTCATTCAGCCATTGGGTTGCTTCTAGTACAACTCTGGGTACGCTCGAGGACGAGCGTTGGTTTAAGTTGGGGAGGACGTGATGACCCGACCCTTCGTCACATGTGTTACTACCCCATTTTTCCCCGTTTATGCTTCTTCATGTTTCATTACCAGTATGTGATGTGTTAGGGTTGATTTGGATTGCTATTGGTGGAAAATGAGACACTTAGTCCCTTTAAGGAAGACCTGTTTTGGAAAAGTCAACCGAATGTTGATTTATGAGTTAGAGGGCTCGGATGGGATTTCCGGTAATTTGGTTAGCTTCGAGAAGTGATTTGTAACTTAGGAGTGCGATCGTAATTGATTTTGGAGGCCCGGTGTAGAATTAGGCTTGAATTGGCAAAGTTAGTATTTTGGCGAATTCTGGTTGATGGGTGAGAATTTGATCCGAGGGTCAGAATGGAATTCCGAGAGTTGTTGTAGTTTTGTTAGGTGATTTTGGATATGTGTGCAAATTTTCAGGTCATTCGGACATCGTTTGGTTGGGTTTTTGATCGAAAGTGCATTTCGGAAGTTCTTGAAGAACTTAGGCCTTGATTTAGTGAAATCATCATGATTTTTATGTTAACGGTAGTATTTTGATGGTTCGAGCAAGCTTGAATAAGGTAATAGATCATGTTTGTGCTTTTCGTTGAGGTCCCAGGGGCCTCGAGGTGAATTCAGGTGGTTAAACGGAGAGTTTGGAGTTTGTTGCATGGTCTGGTTTTGCTGGTTCTGTTATTTCCGCATCTGCGGAAAAGGGACCGCATAGGCGGTTCCGCAGATGTGGCGTGCAAGTCGCAAAAGCGATTTTGGTATGGGATGAGAAGGTCCGTAGAAGCAGAACTTGGTCCACATTAGCGGGTCCGCAGGAGCGGAAATCTAACCGCAGAACGGTCCTGGGTGAACTGCATAAGCGGAGTTCGAGTCGCAAAAGCGGAGAGGGTTCTTTGAGTGTGAACCACATAAGCGGATTTTTGGCCGCAGAAGCGGTCCCGCATAAGCGAAAGTGGGACCGCAGAAGCGAAAAATCGTTGTGGCAGAAGGGTTTATATCATTAATTCATCCGCGAGCTTATCTCATTTTTCCTCCATTGTAGAGCAATTTTGAGAACCTTGAGGCGATTTTGAAGAGGGATTCAAGGGAGAATGATTAGAGGTAAGTTCCTTGGTCTAATTATTCAAGTTTATGGCAAATTTAACATGGAAATTGGTTGAAATTCATTAAAAAGGGATAAAGCTAGGGCTTGAATTTTTTATATTCCAAATTGGGATTTTGATAGGTCATTTGACCTCGGATTTGGGTGTTCTTGGTATGTATGGACTCGTGGTGAGACGAGAAATCAGGTAATGTGAGTATTGTAATTTTTTGAGAAGCGGGCCCGGGGCTCGGGTTTTGTTAGTTTCGGGATTTTTGCTACATTTCGATTGTTTTCGATTAGGTTATATCCCCTTAGCCTATTGTAATGTGTTCGCTCTGATTTTGGTTAGATTCGATGCGTGTGGAGGCCATTTGAGGGGCAAAGGCGTCGCGAACGAGGAATTTCATNGAAACTACTTGTGATCATCATAATTTGGGCTGATTGCCATGTTTGGGCCTTGTGCCGACTTGTAGAATCCTTCGGGGATTGATGTTACTATTTTAGTGTATTTGCATATCATTTTGTTTCAGTCCAAAGTTTTAAATACTATTTTTGCAAACTCAGCCATATTTCTAAGTTTTGAAAACTCAAATGATATTTTAAATGTTATTTCAGGCTAAGAACTATTGTTTCATAAATGCCCAAGGGGCTTATAATATTTTTTGGACTGTGCATGGATCGGGCTGCGCACCGCAACATTGACTTGAAACAGTGGTAACAATGACACTATATGATGTGACTTGAAACAGTGGTAACAATGACACTATATGACGTGACTTGAAATAGTGGTAACAATGGCACTGTATGATATAAATTGGTCAGGTAACAATGGTTGACCGGTCAGGTAACAATGACTGACCAAGATATTGCGCTTGGGCTGTAGGAGCCACTCCGGAGTCTGTACACACCCCCAGTGAGCGCCGTCGACGACAAATAAACATGGGTGGATCGGGCTACGTGCCGCAGTGAGTACTGGAATGTACCATCATATGCATTGCATTGCATTCATGCATTTGTTCATTATTTATTTTCTGTGATATTCCTGGAGATATTTATCTGCTTTTGCTGGTGCTATCTGATCATTGAGTGTTGGGGCCCGAGTGGCTAACCAGAAACGAGGATATTGCCCGAGGGGCAGATTTCTGTGCATAGTGTCACAAATTATTTTGAAAGTATTTTTGACAACTGTTGAAAATATCATTTTCAAAAGAGGTTTTAACTGAGCCCAGATGTTTTCCAAAGGATTTCACGGTTTTA
>MU672779.1:4357-25796 GCA_026770625.1 Nicotiana glauca | reverse complement strand
CTTAAGCTTCGTTTTCTCAAATTATTAAAGAGAATTGGCCTTTCTTGGATGATTGCTCCCTGTTAACTTCTTGACTGACTGTTTGTATGTGTGTGTTTATTTTGGAACGGGCCGAATGACTTGGTAGATTAATAGATGCATCTATAGGTGCGCCGTCGACCATCGGCAAGTGCACATTTATTCTGTTGGATCGGGCCGTTGCCTCGATATGATTTGCGCATGTCTGTGCAGTTGTCTTGAACTTTATTAAGTTATTATTGCCTTTTGGTGGCTTAAAAATATTTGAAATATAAATTATGGAAATTTACGTATGAAGGAATTACGTGTTTACTTGTTTCCTCTAGCTGGATTAGAATCATGTTTATAAAATAAATCCACTGTTTAATATGTATATTGAGGATAAATAATCATTGGACTATTAGAGAATGTCAGAGTTGGCCATCTCGTCTCTACCCCTTCGGGATTAGGCGGGACACTCACTGAGTGCACATTGATTACGTACTCATACTACACTTGTGTGAATTTTTGTTGCACAGGTATATACACCTCTAGCAGCCTACGGGGCGTAGCAGCACGGACGCTTCTGGGACTAGGTGAGCTGCATCATTCGAGGCGACCGCAGCTAGGGTAGTCCCTTCCAGTGTACTGTATTTACTTTCCGTCCCTTGTATTCCGGACGAACATTGTATTTTATTTTTCCTATCAGTAGTTGCTCATGTACTTGTGACACCGGGTTCTGGGGATGTATTTGGATTATTTGGAAATCTTAAAAGTTGTTTAAATATTTTATTTATTTATTCAGAAGAATACACTGAGTTTTGTTTAAAACGTATAAAAGAAATGTTTTTCAAAAGTGTTAAAATGAGATTTAATTAAGTATTTGAGTTGGCTGGCCTGACGGCAGTGTCCGACGCCACCACGACCCTTAGTGAATTTTGGGTCGTGATAACATGGTATCAGAGCACTAGGTTCTCGTCGGTCTCACGAGTTACGAGCAAGTCTAGTAGAGTCTCGCGGATCGATACAGAGACGTCTGTACTTATCCTCGGGAGGCTGCAGGACTGTTAGGAGTACTTCCCTTCTTGATTTCCTTTTTTTGCGGTTCGATTCCTTTGAGGCTCATGCCTTTTATTTCTTCCTACTCAATCTTACACGAGCGCTTGTTATAATCAAAAAATTGAAGAATTGTAATGGCACTACAAATGTGGTGCGGGATGATTTTTCCTGGTATAGTGATTGGACTATTATAGTCGCATTTTAGAGGGATATTCTATTGTTTCAGCTCGGTAACAGAACTTACAAGAGCCTTGAGGCTAGGCACAGGTTGCCATGATGCTTATGAGAGATTATTCCGCAGTGTTGTTGTAATAGTAGGGTATTGCCCACGTGTCGGGGCAGTGAATGAATTGAAGGGAGGTTTACTCAACGTGTAATCAAGGGATTCAATATTTTATTCCCGGAATGGAAAGTCAATCGAACTAAGAATGGTCAGGTGTGGGCTGGTGGAAGTAATGAGGCTTGGTAATTGCAAGCGTGGTGGAGTTCTCCTCTATATGGGAGAGCTATCTTCCTAATTGAACGCTTTAAGTTTGTTGGTGTTATAATCTGCTACAATTCACCTTGGGGCAAGATATTGTGAAATAGTATTAGAGATACAACTGTCAGATATCGCATAATGCGGTGGTTTAAGACCGAATCAGAATTTCTAATATTGACGGCTCGATAAAGATGACCTTTGGAAAGGTTTAAAGTTAGTAGCAATGGTGGGTTCAAGTGCCATGAAGATAGATGCAAGTGAGCAGCAAAGTATGAGGCAGGACATGTGGGAAGTGCCAGGCGACGTTAAAATTTCTAGAAGGCCAAGTATGAGAAGCAAGGTCGAGTGACCGATCAAGGAGATGAGTTCCACCAAAGTGGGAGAGTGGCGAGGGTTGCATATGGGCTTGGTAGTAGGATGACTACGCGACTTAAAGAGAGTTTGGATCGAATTGGGGATTTTCATGATTGGTGATTGAAGCCTGCGGGTATGATGTGACGTATGGGCTATTATGCGGTCGAAGATTGATATGGCGGAAAGGAGCTGCTTGAAATGGAGGAGGGTGCAACATAACCCTGAATTTGGAAGGATGTTGTCGCACATTTAATTGATGTCCTCAAGGGGCGAATGGACTTGTGCGACTAGGAGGTGAGCTAGGACTCAGGATGGGCTATTGGTGTCGTAGGGAATGTACCCCGTGCAGCGGCGTGGGAAGATATCAGGAGGTGATTCCCCTAGGTGGGTTATTCCTTATGAGCAGGTTAGCAGTCGCGTGGTTGGCGAAGCTTCTGTAAAGAATTATATAGGTTGTTCAACATAAAGATCGGTCGTGCGAATGTGGATGATGACTCAGAATATGAAAGATAGCGAATTACAGGAAGATTCCGAGGAATTTTGATAACTTATGGCGCAAGGTTATGTCAATAAAAGATTAAGAATCCTAGTGAACTCCAGAGTTTTGTAATAATGGCTTCAAGCTAAGTGGGAGAGTCCCACCGCCATTGATTGGGTTGTATGATTTACTACTTGCATGATTTCTGGTTATTAGCATATTGATGGATTAATTCAGCTACGAGAAAGGACCATAAGTAGTAAATTGAGCGGAGGTATTATTAAGGATATGTTATGGTTAGTCTTATGGGCTCATGTTCGAACTTGGGAAAAGGTTCAGAATTTATGCCTCGTATAGAAGCAGGTTTAAAGGGGAGTGGTTCTGCCAGGTGCTTCGTTGAAAGGGTATTAATGTGCTAGAAGATTCATGGAGTTGATTATATTCGGGACCAAGTCAGAGTGGGTGGCTCTCAGTAACGGTCCTAGTGAATTCAAGAGGTAAGGTGTGATACCTAATGATGTCGAGCTTGTAGGTACAATTAAGAATCAAGCTTTGTAGCAGTTTATGAGAATAGGCACAAAATGTTCCGGGATGTCTGACTGGTAGTGTAACATTTGGGTGTTATGAAATAGTTCTTGGGAATTGAGACAGCCTGGTCTCGTGATTCAAGGACACTCATGGTGAGTGTAGATGGAGTATGTTATGTGTTGAATGGAGTTAGTCTTATTTTTAAGGCAAGCAAGGAGGAATTGGAAGAAGGTAAATTGATTAGCCATAGATGAATTGGCATATTGGGGCCAGTGATCAGTTCGGTCCGCGAGATCAAGTTATGTGTATGATTTGTTGGGGTATGTGTGATGTCTGTCGGCCGCCGTGATTGATGATTTATCAGGGGCATTCCTCTGATGTGGCTTGTTAAGTGAAAGCGGATTTCGGAAGGACTATGGTGGCTTGGACCACTACTTGCATATTTGCATATTCTACGGTTATGGGAAATTACCGGTGTATTGCTATGATTCTCCTGAAGTGAGTTAAGTGCAAGGTTCTTAAATGATAAAATGTGAAAATATTAATGAATTCGGAGTTATGATGAAAAATCGTATTCTATCGTATGTTAGCACGTTGGGTGCAGTGAGTAGAATGGAAATACGAAGTGAGGATCAAGGTTGCAGTTCAGTGTTGACAAGGATGTCACGGGCTCGGATGAGCAAGGAAGGGTTGAATGATTAGAGTAAATTGGTATTGTCCTCCGCGTTACCTAAGATCGATGTGTTGTAGAAGAGGTTTTGCATCCTGGTTAAGGATTTTGGATCGCTTTTCAGCGTTAGTGCGTCCGATGGTTTAGATGTGCGGACTCGTTATTTATTTCAGAAGATTGTGGGAGCGTGTCCCACGGGAAGATTGTATAAGTGTGACATGTAGTCACTTGATTGGCTAAAGATTTAAACCAAGTATGAGGATCGTGGTAATATCATTAATCTGAGAATTTATGCCTGGAGGGCACTTTGTATATTGGGTTATAAACTGAGGAGGTTGCTCCGGTTATGATGGTTATTCTTACATGATATGAGGCGAAAGGGTTTACTATGGACCTCTGAAAGGTCACTGGCCAAATTGGTGCAATCAGAAATCGGCTTGAGATCGGTGGATTGGTTTATTTGTGAACATGGCTTTATATCAGGCCAGTTGTGTTCGTTTCAGAGAGCGTTCCCTATGGAGGAACAGTCGGGGTGTTATGTTTTCATCAGCTATTCCAGGTAATGATGTATTGCGCCGTATGAGTTGTGAGACGGCTTAGTAAATTCCTATGTGTTGAGGTTCCGCATTGCGATGATGTTATGTGAGCAGGATGGCTCTTGAGATTTAGATATTGTATCGCACCTCAGTTGTGCTTGAGTTTTGTAGCCTATAGCGCTCTGTGATTTCTCAGAGATGGTATTATGCACTTAGCGTGCTTACGATCGAAATTCGATATTTTTATCGCAATGAGCAGATTTAGCTCGAAGTGCAATCTCCTTATGTGAGATCTATGTGTGGATCGGGTGGAACGCCACCATGGGTATGTTATTTGGATCGGGTTGTGCGCCGCAATATTGTGATGTCGAGTCTGGTTTTTTATATGCTATTTTTGTGTGTTTCGCTTCCTATCTTCTAAGAAAAGTCTGTATTAGTGTAGGGGTTAGGTAGTTCCTTCCAGAGTTCGATTTCCTGTTTGTGTTTTGTTCAGATTGGTGGCCTATTGGCACATCGTGGCGTCATATGAGACTTGTGATCGCATTCAGAGTGGCTTATTTCCTGAATAGTTCGTACTGTGTAAGATGAGATTGTGGGATTTAGGATCAGTGCAATCTAATTATATGAAGTATATTAAGGAGCGAAGATCATTATTTGGTTCAGAATGTGGTAATATTTCTTGTCAGAAGTATAGACTCGATGATTGGTTGACTCGGCAGTTGATTATGAATTTTGGCATCTCATCCGTCGTGGCGGTATTGTAATAGTTAGATTAAGGCCTATATAGGTCATGAGGTGCAATGGGAGCATCGGATCCGTGAAATTTCGATTAATTCAAACAGAAATATTATTGTGTTCCTATGAGTAAAGTGATGCAAAGTGTGAATTCATCAGAGTTATGCAGTCACACTGGAGTACAACATATAGTGATTGATACGGTGATCGTATGTTAGAAACAGGCCTGACATAGAATTTCGGATGTTGGAATTAGGCTCTAAGGTTTATTTGCTTGAATAAATGGGAGTATCTTTAGAACTTATCGAGCTAATGTGCTCAACTGAATTGTGGTAGCATGGGAAGGTGCATGAGGTGCTAAACAGTGATTTCACACTACTCCAGTGTAGTTCTCAGCAAGTTCGAGGACGAACGTATGTTTAAGTGGGAGAGAATGTAACGACCCAACCGGTCGTTTTGAGCCCTAGCACGTCGTTCAGCAGTATGAGTCCATGAGCAGATTCATTTCAAGTATTGTGACTTGTTCGCATGGTCGGAATTTAAATTTGGGAAGATCGGAGTTAGATTTAAATGAAAATTCTCATTTGAGAAGCTTAAAGTTGAAAGAATGAACTAGGATTGGAATTTTGAGTAAACGGTCTTGGAATCATGATTTGAAGATTCGAGCAGGTTCGTATGATAATTTCGGACTTGGGCGTATGCCCAGATTGGGTTTTGGATAACCCGGGAGCGTTTTCGCGCCTATTGTGGAAGTTAGCATTTTAGAAGGAATTTCTTAAGTTTGGCTTGGAGTGCATTTCAGTGTTATTGATGTCCGTTTGGGATTCCGATACTGTGAGTAGCTCCGTATGGTGATTCTGGAGTTAGAACCGCGATCGGAAGTGAATTCAGAGGTCCGTAGGTCATTTTGAAGCCATTTGGCTAAAGATAGAAAATTTGAAGGTTTTTGAGAAGTTTGACCGGGAGTGGACTTTTTGATATCGGGGTTAGAATCTGATTTCGAAAGTTGGAGTAGGTCCATAATGTCAAATATGACTTGTGTGCAAAATTTGCGGTCAATCGGACGTGATTTGATAGGTTTAAGCATCGGAAATGGAAGTTGGAAAGTTCAAAGTTCATAAAGCTTGAATCGGGGTGTAATTCATGGTTTTGGCGTTGTTTGTTATGATTTGAGGCCTCGAGCAAGTCCGTAATATGTTTTGGGACTGTTTGGTACGATTGGTTGGGGTTCCGGGGGCCTCGAGTGGATTCCGGGTGGTTAACGGATCAAAAATGGAATTTTGAAGAAGGCTGAAGGATCTGGTTGATGGTGTTTTCGCTTCTGCGGAAATGGGACCGCAGAAGCGGCCCCGCAAAAGCGGTTAAGGGAGCCGCAGAAGCGGTTTTGTTCGAAGGATTTTGGACCGCAAATGCGGTCAAGGTTCTGCAGAAGCAGGACCGCATCTGTGAAGAGGGGATCGTAGAAGCGAAAAAAGGGGGCTGAGCCCAGAACCGCAGAAGCGGCCCAAAATCGCAAAAGCGGTTTCCACAGAAGCGGCAATGGTACTGCAGAAGCGGAAATGTCTGGAGGCAGAAGCATTGTTTTAAACATCGGGTTTTGGCCATTTCTCTCTCATTTCTCATGGCTTTGGCGATTTTGGGAGAATTCAAGAGAGGTTCTTCATCAACAATGTTAAGGTAAGTTATTCCTACCTATTATGAGTTAAATACATTAATTATGTATGGATTTAAGTATGAATTAGTGTAAATTTGGGGTTTGGTTGAAAACCTAAGAAATTATAAATCTTGGATTTTGATTGCGATTTTGAGTATGGGATTAAGAGAAAATTATATATTCGAGTTCCTAAGGTTATGGGTAAACTTTATCTTCAAAAAGTTTTGGATTCCGGGCACGTGGGCACGAGGGCATTTTTGTCAACTTTTCATTCGGGGTTAGAAATTGTTATAAATTGGGTTGTGAAGTATATTTGAGCATATATTAATTGATTTATATGATCGTTGGCTAGTTTTGGAGCGTTGTGCATTGGTGCAAGTCTCCGAAAGAATGTAGAATGCCGGTTGCGGATCTTCGGAGCGAGGTGAGTCTCTTTTCTAATATTGTGAGGGAGAATTTACCCCATAGGTGAAGTGATTGGTTATATGCTCCTATTTGTGGGGGCTACGTACGCACGAGGTGACGAGAGTCCGTGCGTAGCTACTATTATGCTATTGTCCGGGTAGTTAGGACCATCAGCATGTTATACTTGAATTAATTATGAACCCATCGATGACTTGGATTGTTTAAATCACCCTTGATTAGTAAACGAATTTAAAAAGAGATTAAACATCATTTTCTAAATCGTTAAGTAGAGAATTGGTTTTATTTGGATAATTATTCCTTGATAAAATTCTAATTGGCTATCTGAGCATGTATCTTATGTGTACCTGCGTCGCATGGATGCTTCGCGAGCGGGGTAATAGATCACATTAAATTAATAAATGGATTTCTAAAAAGACTTAAGCTTCATTTTCTCAAATTATTAAAGAGAATTGGCCTTTCTTGGATGATTGCTCCCTGTTGACTTCTTGACTGACTGACTGTCTGTGTGTGTTTATTTTGGAACGGGCCGAACGCCTCGGTAGATTAATAGATGCATCTATAGGTGCGGCATCGACCCTCGACAAGTGTACATTTATTTCTGTTAGATCGGGTCATCGCCTCGGTATGATTTGCGCATGTCTGTGCGGTTGTCTTGAACTTTATTAAGTTATTATTGCCTTTTGGTGGCTTAAAAATATTTGGAATATATTTAGAGAGAAATTATGGAAATTTACATATGAAGGAATTACGTGTTTACTTGTTTCCTCTAGCTGGATTAGAATCATGTTTATAAAATAAATCCACTGTTTAATATGTATATTGAGGATAAATAATCATTGGACTATTAGAGAATGTCAGAGTTGACCATCTCGTCTCTATCCCTTCAGGATTAGGCGGAACACTCACTGAGCACACGTTGATTACGTACTCATACTACACTTTTATGCATTTTTGTTGCATAGGTATATATACCTCTAGCAGCTTACGGGGCGTAGCAGCACGAACGCTTCTGGGACTAGGTGAGTTGCATCATTCGAGGCGATCGCAGCTAGGGTAGTTCCTTCCAGTGTACTGTATTTACTTTCCATCCCCTGTATTCCGGACGGACGTTGTATTTTATTTCTCTTATCAGTAGTTGCTTATGTACTTGTGACACCGGGTTCTGGGGACGTATTTGGATTATTTGAAAATCTTAAAAGTTGTTTAAATATTTTATTTATTTATTCAAAAGAATACACTGAGTCTTGTTTAAAACGTATAAAATAAATATTTTTCAAAAGTGTTAAAATGAGATTTAACTAAGTATTTGAGTTGGCTGGCCTGGCGGTGGTGTCTGGCGCCACCATGAACCTTAGTGGATTTTGGGTCGTGACAAAGACGTTCGATAATGGACGCCATTCACATTGTGAGGAGATTGGTGGAGTGGTATAGGGAGATGAAGAAGGACCTTAACATGGTGTTCATTGACCTAGAGAAAGCATATGACAAAGTCCAAGAGAGCTGCACTTGCGATGCTTGGAGACTGAAGGGGTCCTAGTAGCCTACATTAGGATGATTAAGGACATGCATGATGAGGCTACAACTCGAGTTAGGGCAGTGGGAGGAGACTCGGAACACTTTCCAGTTATGATGGGGTTGCACTAAGGATCAAATCTAAGTCCATTCCTATTTTCCTTGGTGATGGACGCATTTACGATACATTCAAGGTGAGGTTCCATGGTGTATGTTATTTGTGAATGATATAGTTTTAATTGACAAGATGAGGGATGGTGTTAACGAGAGGCTAGAGGTTTAGAGGCAGACCTTAAAGTCTAAGGGTTTCAAGTTGAGTAGGACCAAGACGGAATATGTAGAGTGAAAGTTCAGCAATGATACCCAGGAAGGGGATATGGAGGTGAGACTTGATACACAAGTCATCCCTAAGAGAGGTAGTTTCAAGTATCTGGGATCTATAATACAAGGTAACGGGGAGATTGATGAAGACTTCCCTCATCATATAAGAGTAGGATGGATGAAGTGGAGGCTCGTTTCCAGTGTCTTGTATGATAAGAATGTGCCGCTAAGACTTGAAGGTAAGTTCTACAAGGTTTTAGTTAGACCGACTATGTTTTATGGAGAAGAGTGTTGGTCGGTCAAGAACTCTCATACCCAGAAGCTTATAGTGGTTGAGATGAGGATGTTGAGTGGATGCGTGGGCATAGCCGGTGGGATAAAATTAGGAATAAAGTTATTCGGGAAAAGGTAGAAGTGGCCCATGTGAAGGATAAGATGTTGGAGGCAAGGTTGAGATAGTTTGGGCATGCTAAGAGGAGAAGTAGAGAATCCCCAGTTAGAAGGTGCAAGCGGTCAGCCTTGGTGGGCAGTAGGAGAGGTAGAGGTAGGCCTATGAAGTTTTGGGGAGAGGTTATTAGGCGGGACATGGCGCAACTGGAGCTGACTGAGGACATGGCCCTAGATAGGAGGGTGTGGAGGTCAAATATTAGGTAGAATGTTCGTAGATAGCCGAGAATTTCAGTTTGTCTTACTTAGTTCTCAAGCATTAGTGTTAGTATGATATATTTTATTCATAGATGGCTATTACTACCTAGAGTTTGATTTCATTCTTGGTTTCTATCTTATTTATCTTGTTTTTATTCCTACTTATTGTGATTACATTTTCTTTTTCAGCCGTTCTCTAGTCGAGGGCCTATCGAAAACAACATCTCTGTCCTTCTAGGGGTAGGGGTAAGGTTGCGTACATCTTACCCTCCCCAGACCCTATTTATGAGAAACTACTGTGGTTATTGCTATTATTGTAATGTTATCTTCTTTATTCTTTGATTATTGAATATAATCATATTTCCACTATTTATTGCTACTTAGACAATACACATATTATCTTTCAACAAAATCGGTTAAGACATCTTTTGAATATTAACATTGGCTAAGATTAACTTTACTTTTTTAGTAAATATAATTGTTTAAGCCTAGATCTAAATTTTTGGGTCAGATAGTTTGACACCGTCTATGGGGATTTCTTAGCTAATCCTTTAGTTCCCATTAGATCTACAACTCACGTGATTCACTAACCCAATGAGCCACAAAATTTTTCTCCTTCGTGCACGTATAGAAATTTCTATGGCAGATAACCAAGAAAACAGGACTAGGGCGATAAGAGACATCCTCAACAACCTTGTGAATGCTATAAACGAGAGCTATGAAACACTAGGCGATGATATGAAACCCACTACCTGATAACACAAAGGTTGGGAGATCCAAGAACTTAAAGAAAATAAGTTGATGAAATGTGGAAGTAGTAGAGAAATGCCAGCGGATTAAGAAAAGCAAGAAAAATAAACTAGATATGTCAAAAATCAAGAAAAGGTCCAAGAACCCCGAGATTATGTTAATCTAGATTTTGATAAGATCCTAATGACAACAAGTTGGTTATGAAACCAATTGCCTTCACTAAAGATAAGCTAATCAAGAACTAGATTCGGATCTTGACTTGTAGTTTGAATAACTTATGATAACAACTAGTAAAAGAAACTAGTCGCCTTCGAAGAATATCAAAAGAAACCATAGATATCACAAGAAAGAAAATTATCTTACAACCATAAGCTATGAACTAGTTAGGGTTGTAAGATAAATCTTCAAAGTAAAGTTCATAAAGGTAAATCTTCAAAGTAAAGTTCACAAAGGTTCAAAAGAACTCACAATAATAATATTAATCTTTAATATTTTCTACAATGGAAGACAAACACCCCTTTATATGTAGTAAAGAAGGAGCTCGTCAAGACTTTAATAAATGAGAATTATATTCCCTAGAAGCATAGAAGACAAGCCACACTAATACCAATGTAGTCAACATACACATAGACCAATGCAAGTCAACATAGATTAAAACAACTATTAAATATATATTTTAGAAACTATTTTTGGGCTTATTTGGGCTGCTGAAAATTACTCTCTTTTGGGGCATATTTGGGGCCCATTCTATCTCCTCTTGGATTTTAATTTGGGCCTCCAAATAGTTGTAAGACTTGGCTCAAAGATCCTCCTTGTGCTGGAGCTCTTCTTCTATTATAAGACACTTTTAATGCCAATTGAAGCCCATTAAGTTTGTCTTGAAATTTCTTTGTTCGAGACCTTGTCATGGGCCTTCTTGGAGCTTTCAGAGCTTCATCTTTCTCCTTTAATGATGTTAAGTTGTCATGAATGCTATCACTACCTCCCCTAGGCACGAGAGGTTGCCTCCGCCTTATTGCAGCATGAAGAAACCGAATGGGAAAGGGTCATCCATATCCACAGGAGAAGGGACGCAACCTGCCATGAAAAATTTCCTCGAAACATGGCTTACTAATACCTTAGTAAGCATCCTCAACAAACAAGCTCCATGCACGACTACAAAAAGTGCGAGACCCACACAGTACAACGAGGAAATGAACATGGTGATCAACCAGACCCTCCAACTCCAGGTATAACTCACTATGTTACTGACAATGCAAGTGATAGCATCCTCGCTCCTATTTTAAAAAGAATGGAAGAAATGGAGAATGAGAATTAGGCACTCAGAGACAAACGAAGGAACATCAGGAACGAGTAGACAAGATACTGGGCACCCCTATGTTATTGCCAAAAAGGGACATTGGTAGTTTCGTAGAAAAATTGTAAAACAAATAAGCGGCTCCACATGGCATACCAAATACCTTCAAAATCCTGTTGTATCTCAGAATATACGATGGGACAACTGATCTCGAAGATCATGTGAGCCATTATGTCACTGTTGTGAAGGGAAACGACTCACCAAGGAACATGTGTCCTCAGTCCTGCTGAAGATATTTAGCAAAACCCTCACTGGAGGGGAATTAACATGGTATTCATAGCTTCCATCCCGTTCCATGGAAAGGTTCGAAGAGATGGCCGACAAGTTCGTGACAGGACATGTTGGGGAAAAAGCCAAAATGAAAGTGAACGGCATCTTCTCCATCAATAAATCCCTATGAGAAGGACTGAGGGACTTCCTAGATAGATTCAACATGGTGAGGATGACTTTACCAAGTGTGTCCAAAAGGATGACATGCGCAACCTTCTAGAACAGGTTGAGTAGAGAGGGTTTGAGAGAGACCAAAAAGCTACTGACCCGGTTGATGAAGTATCCTCCAACTACTTGGGACGAAATCCATAATGCCTATTTTGCTGAGATCCGAGAAGATGATGACGGCCTCAATAGACCAACTCGACGACTTATCTCAATAAAAACTGAGCCAAGGAAAGAACAAAGAGACAACATGAGGAGGGATCACCCAATCTCATGGCCAAACGGGGAATGACATCAGCCTTATGTCTGGGAACATGTCCCTACCTCCTTTCACTATGACAATGGCCCATCCAGTCCAAGGACAAGCGCTCATAGGAACGAGAGAGGTATGCCCTCTTTGTTATCTCCATAAAATTTTCAAGGGCCCTACGACCCACATCCAAGCCAGGGGTATAGAAGGGAACACAGGTTGAAAGACTATTTTACACCAATAGGAGAGTCATATGCAAGCTTATTTGAGAAGTTAAAGCATTATGATATGATTGCACCCATTCCTCCAAATCATGTGGACCCAGGGGTAAGAATATTTGACCCTTATAAAAGGTGTGAATATCATTCCAATGCCCAGGGGCACAATGTTGAAAGTTGTCGGGATTTGAAAAGAGAAATAGAAAGGATGATCAAGGAAAAACTGATTGTGATCCAAGACAGTAACACCCAGAATATTACGCAGAATCCTTTACCTGCACATGATGATACACACTTTGTGGGGATGATGTCTGGTGACATGGAGTATGAGAATCCTTTCAGGAGCTTGCCGACTGAAATTGGAGAAGGCCATGGTGATTCTTTTAAGCAAATTCTTGGCCAAATGTCAAGCTTAGAAATTGAAAATTCATTCTCTCCTTACTATGAAGGAATCTTGGTAGCTTATTTTGATATTTTTTCTACTATCTGGGTTATTTCACAGTTGTCATCCAGATTTTATTTATTTTATTTAGTCAAACTCTTCTATCCCTCCATTCTGTTTGTGTGAGTCTTGTCTGTCTGTTCTGATACTATTTTTATTACTCGGGTTATTTTATGGTTGTATCTTGAATTTTAGGTTGTTTGTCTTGTTGTCAAACCTTTCATCCTTTACTCAACAAAATACAGTTTGTCCTTTTGTGTCATTCTGTTCTTAGTTCTTAGTTCTTTTCTCACTAGTTCTAATGTCATGACATGCATGTGAAAACTTTGGCCAGATCTAAGAAACTAATTTCATCTGGAATTGGATAGCTGGAAAAAAATACTTTTGAGGATGAATAAAGAGTTGAAATACTTGGGAATTAAGGTCGAGTAAAATTCACCTTCAAATTATTGCGAAAATCGGGCTTAAGGATGTTTAATCAATGGAAGTTTGTTGGAAAGTTTGACATTAAGGGATGGAAAGTGTCTTGTGACCACGACACACCAAGAAGACAGACATGTTCGTCAATGTTGTGATCGCGAAAAGATACTATAATTGGCGTTCTCCAGGCTGGGAGGCCTTTTTCTGCTACTCAAACACTTTATACCCTTTGTTACCCCTTTTGAGCGTGGGTTATTTTCTTTGATCACCCTCTTTTAGAATCAAGTTTAGAGTTAGAAGTCAAAAAAAAGGTTCATGTCTCAAGAGTACAAACTGGGGCAATTCTTAGAAAGCTCAAGGACACAAACCGACCACCATTTTTAAAACTGACAAATTTTTCTTTATGTGAAACAAGAACAAAGCAGTGCAAGGAAAGTGGTTCAAAAAAAAAACAACAAAAAAAAGAGGAGAAAAGAAAAAGAAGAGCCAACAAAGGGAAGTTTCTCATATCCTTGCCTTTATTTGTCATGCTATTGTGCATAAAATCTTGTCATTGATCTTCGCATTTTTTCCTCCTAGGATAAAAAGTCCTAGTCTAATGGATTTTCCTCCCAATAAAAATCTTAGTCTGATGAATTTTTCTCCTAAAATAAAAGACCTAGTTTGATAAACTTTCTCCTAGGATCGAAATCTTAGTCCGATCAATCTTTCTCCTATGTCTGATGAACTTTCTCCTCTGATAGAAATCTTAGTCTGACGAATCTTTCTCCTAAGATACCAAAAAAAAAAGAGAAAAAAGGACCTAGTCTGATAAACTTTCTCCTAGGATCAAAATCTTAGTATGATGGATCTTTCTCCTAAGATAGAAAATCTAGTCTGACGAATTTTTTCCTAGGATAATTTGGAAAAAAAAAAGAAAGAAATGGGTCAATTTTAGTTTATTAAATTATCAATCTTTAGTTGTCTTGAAATCGGGACCCTCTTGGATAATGGGATTTAATTTTAAAGTTTTACAGGACCCTTCTCGATAATGAGATGTATGTTTTAAGTTTTCAGGACCCTCATAGACAATGAAATTTAGTGTAAGTTTTACCTTTAGGAAATAGAATTTAGCTTTAAGATTTTCACTCTTAAGATAAAATTTAATTTTAGCTTTTAGGACCCTCCTGGATAATGAGATTTAGCTTTTAAATTTGTAGAACTCTTTTGGATAACAGGATTCGATTAACACTCACAGATGTTCTCGATACCAAAAAGGGGCAGAGAAGTTTCTTTTGTTTTGTATGTTTTGTTGTAGTAGCAGGCGCCCACTTGGAGAACAAGGGAAGCCATTTCTGAAGTCAAGTAAAGTTAGAAGTAGCGGAAGCTCGCCTCAAAAAAATACGAGTCGACAGTCCGAGATAACTAAAAAGAAGTCTCAATCAAGAATAAAAGAAAATAAAAAGAGTGAATCCAAAGTGCAAAAGCGGAGAAAAGATGTGGACGGCTCAAGACATAATTGAAGTCACAAGATCTGCATGTCCCGTCTTGATCTGAAAAAACTGAAGAAGATTGAACCAACACCTGCAGTTAACAAGCATCAAGATTCAGATCAGAGAACCAACCAAGACTCAAGATCAAGCTTCAGAAGACTCATAGATAGGCATCTTGTAACTCGTAGCTGATAGGCTTAGTTACTCTTTTTCATTTTGATTTTGATGTAATAACAGGACCGCGAACCGGAACCTCGACGACACCTCAATCGGCTTTCCACCACGGTATACTCCATCACTGTTCCTATTTTTGAACTACACGTAGCCTGATTTCTTTATAGCCAAGGATATATAGGTAGCTCAAATACCAGGGCTCGGCTACATTCTCCTTTCTCTTAGTTTTTATTCTACCTAAATAAGGGTCGGGCCAAAAAACTTGTATCGCCGTTCTTTGTCTGAAAACTCTTCGCGTTTCCAGTCAAAAAGGGATAGTTGTAGACATATAATTTTTGACCCTCCCAAGATTTTACACATTCTAGCGTAAATATTTAGTTTAGCTTTAGTATCACTCCCTTTTACTTTATTTTATCACAAAAAATTTATAAAAGTATTTTCTTTTTTTAGCTAATCTAGTTGCTTTTAATTTATCTACTTTACATAAAAATTTATAAATTTAGGAATATTATTTTAATTTTTGTAATTATTTTTCATTTTTTATCTTTTAGTATGATATTTAAATAAAATACCAAAAATAGATTTGTTTTAACGGATATTTTTATTTTAATAATTATATTACTTAAGTATGATTAATTAGTATATGGCATAGTATTTTTTGTCTTGTTTTAGAAGAAAGATTATGAAATTTGGGGCTAATTTTATTTGGTCCTAATTGAAAATGCCCAATTTGAAATAGCCCAAAACATTGAGCACATACCCATTTCTCGACGTAATTCATAGGAAATTTTACACTCTATAGAAAACCTTAGTACCCTATTTATTTTAAATAAATACCATTTTAAAATATTACATCCTATAAATACTTTTTATACTTTATAGCAAAATATCTAATTATAGCTACATCCTACATTTAAGGCACCATATATGCTAAATAATATTTCTTTCTCTCATTTTTAGTATTTTCTCTCACATAATCACTGTATATCTGCTCTAACCACGTTCTCTCTCTCTCTTTTTGCATACACTTTACTATCTTCTCCTACAAACCCACGTTTTATAACTCTTCTCCCACCCAAATTCTCTATTTCTCCGCCATTATCAATCCAACATTCAAAATCTAGCAAAAAAATCACTGTATTAATAGGCATACATTTGCATATAGAAGTACGTAGTTGCATACACATACATTATTGATGTTTTTATACCTGCTGTAGTTTCTGCTGTCATATTCTCACAAATATGCTGCATACAAATGCATCCAGATTTTGCATACATGTGCATACAAAAGACTGCATTCATTTTCAGGGGTTGCATACAGCAGTATATATTTGTATATAAATACATACAGATAGAAATACTTGTATAATCAGTTGCATACAGATACCAGATACAACTGCATATTACTTGTATAATCAGCTGCATACATTTTCAGGGGATGCATACAGCAGTATACATTTGTATATATATGCATACAGATTGAAGATACTTGTATACAAATGCATATGGACTAATAATCAGCTGCATACACTTGTATACAAATGCATACAGAAACTGCATACTTTGAATACATCTACTGCATACAATTGCATTCATATGCATACATCAATATACAGCTGTTGTGGCCTTCATTATTAATTCTTCATACAATTGCATATTATTTCCAAATCATTAGTGTTACCTTATATTCAATACAAATTTGTATCAATCGAGAAAAAGGAGAAGAGAATGGAAGAAGTTCAATCAAATGTTGCTATGATTTTTCGCTGTGACATTTCTGAGTTGATTTCTTTGAGCAGAATACAGATTAATGTGTACTAGTTTTAGTTCGTTGAGTTAAATTAGGAAAATATCATGTGATTTGATTTTCTTCCGTTTTTAACCAGTTTAACCTTCTAGATTTTGCGCAGATACGTTACTGTATTTCACGTTAATGCCGCTTGAATACAGCTTAATACATATCAAACTTAGCTGGAATTCCCTTTTTAACGCATTTTTTTTGTTGTATTAATGAATGCAACAACTTAAATATAAGAGAATACATTGTATAAAACTATAAAAGATATTTATAACACGTAATATAGCAAAATATATGTATAAATAACTAATTAGAGCTAAAAGATGATACTTTACAAAATTCCATAAAAAAGGGAAGCTGAGAACGCCCCTCCCAAGAAAAAATGGTGGACCTTACTTTCCTAACACTCCGGGAATCACTGACCTATAAATAAAATCAGTTGAAAAACCAAACTACAAAATCCTCCATTTCGGTTCAGATTTCTACGGAAAACCAATACCCATCTCGAGAAAATCTTGCATAAAGAGACAGCTTCGGCGATGAAAATTATTTTTGGGCTTCTTATACTTGTCACATGTGGAATGATTCTCGGAGGTTTGATTCAACTAGCATTTATTCATAGGATGAAGGACTCACTTGAAGCATACTGAAATCTTTTCCGGAAACCATAGGCTCCCTCTCTCTCACCCGTTTCTTTCTGTTTTGCTATATTTTTCCGGCAAAAACCAGCCAATCAGCCAAATTCCGTCGAAGTTCCGGTGAAGCTTCTAGGTCGTGGTTCAGTTTTCCGGCAGAAGTTCCGGTTACTCGGAGGATTCTGTTTTCATGCACTTCGTCATATAGAGGTTCTTTTCTTTGTTTTCACTTCCTTCCATGTCCATATTATGTTCTTGTCAATATATAAATGAATGGTTTTGGTTATTTATATATTTATTTATTTATTTATTATAGTATGAAGATGCTTTAATGCGCTCTAATGGTGATTAATTTGATGTACTTGAGAAAAAAATATTTTTGTAGGCAGATCACTACTTTTTTTTCTTTCTGATTGAATGTGTCTCCAATGAAAAAAGTGTAATGGGAGCTTAAAATTAGTTTCTTTGGATGAGCAAATTTTGAAGTTGTTCTAATTCTTTTTCTCTTTCCTTAGTGTGTGTGAATATCGATGGTTTTACTTAGGATGCGAATTGGTATTCAGTTGATGTTCTCTGTCTATTCTTGCCCCATCTATCCTCTTCTTTATATTTCACTAGTTAAATGGTAAAAGAATTTAGTGAACTTACAAAATGACTCTTTTTGTTATAAATTTAGACATGATAAAGGAAAATACACACTCTAATACTTGTTGCCCTATTTTTCTTTGTATTGATAGAATCCCATAGTCCAATCATCTCTCCTGCTATCTAACTCCAAAAGGAAAAAGATATTTATTCTTAGAAAGAATAGAAACATGTTAATGCAAAAAAGTTCCATTTTGACAAATGTAATTGCATACGTATATTCCCGTTCTACAGTAATAAATACTTATAACCAAAGGAATAAAGTTAAATGTATTTTTGGTAATTGTCATTATATTCTTTCTTCAAAAAATCTGGTTAAAATCATCGCGAGCTATTCCCGCCAAATTTCTAAAAAAACATACTACTAATTTTTAATCAGCATGAGCCATAGTTGATGCTTGACGTCATTATTTTCTTTAAAGGAACATTCATTGTGTCTTAAAGCAGAAGAATGGCAAGCATACTGCATACAAAGTTGCATCGATTTTGCTTCGCTAGACAAAAGGAGGAATATAGGATATAGTCATGTTCCATTCACATTTTATGAACTTTTATAAATTACTTAAAGGATATTGATAATCTCACCAGGACAAATAAATCTATGAATTTGACCAACCTCATTGAAAAGCAATTTAACAGCGTGAGAAAAGATAGCAGTTGTGGTATTATAATTATTTACCTGCTATAGATATGAAGACACTTAAGAATGGATTTCAATCTTTCTTTAACCCGCTGAAAGTAAGCAAAGCCATGATCCTCCATGCCTGCTCCAGCATAGGTATACTTTATGAACTAAAATATCTGATGGAGCTAATAATCTATAAATAATGAGCCATACCAGCGATTCGATCTTGCCAAATTGGGAATATTGTTTATATATATCCACACAACACAACGAAGTACAAAGTCTCATAATCATATCATTATGCAGACTTATTCAAACCGATCAACAGCAGAATCTCTATAAGAAAATTTGAAGATGTCCATCTCTCTATCCTTGTATTGTCGCTGCCTTTTTTTCCTTTCTTTGTCATTACACCCCGGCGTTTTCTTTGTCAATATATATATCCCCTAAACCAGCGCCACAGATTTAGCACCGACTTATGTATTGTCGGAAAACTTCAAGTTGATTAAAAATGTAACAATAAAGTATAAAAGAAACTCAAACAAAATGGATATAATTAATTAATATGCAGTCAGAAGAGATCACATGAAGTTTCTTTAGGGTGGCGGGGAATATGAGAAAAAGCTGAAGAATACTCCTATCCATTGCCACCGTATTCAAGGGTACTTTATGGACATTGATTGGCTTTAGATGCATAAGAATCTATCCGTTTTAATTTGTTCAATTTAATCATTGCCTCATTATGTTCAGCCGTTGTAACTCTTAAGTCTTAACTGCCCTAACATAAGAGACGTGACTTTTGCGTCTCTTTGACATGGAAATAAAATATTTTAAAGAGAAAAAAAAGGAGAAAAAGAATAAATAGTTTTGTTGAACAGAGAATGGTGCCACATCACCTCTCTTATGCCCCTCAATTATATTTATACAAGAAAATGCCATCAGCTAACTTCTCTTGAAAATTGTACACACATTGACACATAATTACTTTAACAAATAAAAAGCCTCCAGGTTACTCAACTAAAAATTAGAAGACAGATCTTACGATTTTGCTCTTTAAAGAGCATGTTGGGTAATTCGTTGTATCCAACTTGGGATTGTGGCTGAAATTATCATTGTCTGAAATTCTGCGGAACATTTTCTAGATTTCAACATCCTCTGCAAATCCCACTGTAACAACAAATTTTCGCGTCGAGAAAATTAAATAATCAAGACTGGAAAATTGCGTGACAAATGTAGTATTTGATTTCAATAAATAAAAGTATTACAATCTCTATGGTATTCCTCTAATTCTTCAAGAATGTAAAATATATTGATGAACTTGATTTTGGTTTGATTCAAGGGCTTGTAAAGCTTGATCTTGAATCTCCTCCTTGAACTTGAATTTGTGCTTGATCACGAACAAGTAATTTGATCTTGAACGCCTTGGTATTTGATTTGTCTTCATTCTTGATCTTGAACTTAAACTTGAACTTGTAGCTTGAGTGCTTGAGCTTGTAGCTTGAATGCTTGAACTTGTAGCTTGAGTGCTTGAACTTGTAGCTTGTAGAGAAATCTGCGGTGTTTGATCCACGAGCTCTCTGCTTGCTTCTTGTTCTTAATTCTGGTGTCTTCTAGCTTTATGAAGACCTCTATTTATAGTTGTAGGGAGTGGTGTGGCTCTGCGATTTGATTGGTCCGTTTGAACTGACCAATACCATCCAGACACTTGGCATGATTTAATTTTCTTGTAGCTTGTAGAGAAAATCACTTGACACATGTCATGATTTCATTGGCTTATTATTTGTCTTGGATTGCCACATCACTTGACACATGACATGATTTTGTTGGCTCGTTCTTTTGACTTGGATTTCCACATCACTTGACACGTGGCACGAGCCTGGGCTTTAAGACGGACAAATAGCCATTTGGACCTTGGGCTACTGAAGTGGGTTTATCATTTAATTTTTAGTCCAATAAAAAGGACTAGCCCAACACATATAGTTGCTTTTAATAATTAGCCCAATTTACTAGTAACAATATTTTATGGACTAATATCTTGAATTATTTTATGGATTTAAATCCAATAAAATTTAATTGCTTACAAATGCCCTCGACTTCAAGGCTTGTCACGTTTAGATTTGTCGAAACTCAGTGAACTAGACTTGAAGTGCAATTAAGACAACACCATATTTTTTGTTGTCAGCTAGCAATATATTTATGTTTGTTTCTTATGGCATGAGCATATGCGGATCCTCAAATGTACTCACGTGGCTATGATTTATTCTATGAGAAGCCAATTTATTAAAATAACAACTTCATCAATGTATTGGAATATCAATTTGCTAAGCCTTATATGACTTCTATAAGTGACAAAGTTATCATCAGGGAAATCTATCATCTTTGATAAGCCTTATATGACTTCTAGTAGAGAACTTTTAACTGCATACCCAGTGTCACACCTCCTTTTTTACACACAACCCCGTGAGGGAAGTATATAAGGGAGTTTTTTCAATTAAAGTAACATTATTCGAAATGGGATTAATTATTGATCAGAGTCGCCACTTGGAATAAATTAAGGTGTCCCAAGTCACCGGTTTATTTTAAATCCCAGATCGAGGAAGTTTTATTTTTTAAGAGTCTGCGAACCAGAAATTCTAGATAAGGAATTCTGTTAACCCGAGGGAAGGTGTTAGGCACCCCCGGATTCCGTGGTTCTAGCACGGTCGCTTAGTGAATATTACTTGGCTTAAATTATTTAACTACTCATTTTTAGGATCTATGTACATTTATCTTTTTACCGCTTTTAAGTTACTTGAATTATTCGTAATTAAGGAATTGAGTTA